>WNWK01004704.1:0-134329 GCA_009830355.1 Cherax destructor
CCCACCTACTTCTCTCTTTACATGTTCTCGCTCTTCTTGTTCTTTCCTTCCCCCTTTTTCTTTTCCTCCACATTTTGTAACATCATTATTACCTTTCTCCATGTTCTTGTACATTTTCTCTACTATTCCTTTTTATTTTTCTCCGTTTCTCAGTTCTCCTTTGCTCTTCGTTTGTCTCATTTTCTCTTATTTTTTCCTTCTTCATCCTTCTTTACCTTCTCCCATCTTTCCTTTAAATTATTTATTCATTTCTCGTTATCCTATTAATTTTCGCTGTCTTCTCTTCTTTTTCTGTCTCCTTAGTAAGCTGTACATGACTCACGGGGACCAAAGGGATGTTAGGAAGTATTTCTTCAGCCATAGAGTTGTCAGACAGTGGGATAGTCTGGAAAGTGACGCAGTGGAGGCAGTATCCATACATTGTTTTAAGATGAGGTATGATAAAACTCATGGAGCAGGGGGAGAGAGAGTGTGATTTCAGTTTCCTGGTGACCTGAGTGAGTGAACTTGTGTTGCGTATGACCTTAATGTGTTGTGTGAGTGTTAACCTGGGTGTGTTACCTTGTGTTCTTGGTAACTTGAATGTATTACCGCTCGTTCGTGGTGGCCTTAGTTTGTGACCTTGTGTTTCTGGTCACCTGAATGCAACCATGTATTTGTGGTGACCTGAGTGTGTGTATTTATGTTACTGGTGACCAGAATGCTCTTGTGTTTCTGGTGACCAGAGTTTGTGGCCTTGTGTTTCTGGTGACCAGAGTTTGTGGCCTTGTGTTCCTGGTGGCTGGAGTATATAACACTGTATTACAAGTGTCTTGAGTGTGGCATTGTGTTGCTGATGACCTGAAAAAAAAAAAAAAAAAAAAAAAAAAAAAGGGGGGGGGGGGGGGGGGGGGGGGGGGGGGGAAAAGTGTCGTGATTTTCTCCTTACTTAATTGTCGAAAAGTTTGCCAGACGCACATTTGCTGCAGCAGTTATTTGGTTGATGTGCATCCCAGAAGACGTCCTTGTTATGATACTCACCCCAGGATCCTTCTCCTTGACTGAGGCTTACAGACTTTCACCCTCGAGCCTATACTCCGTCTGCGGTCTTCTTTATTCTTCCCAGATCCGTTTTTAGCCTTTCCTGGTCTTCTTCCGCTTTTATTTGCCTCATTAGTTTCACGTCGTGTGCAAACGGTGACGCCTCTAACTCCACGTCTGCCATGTCATTCATGTATACCTGAAACATCACTGTGTGTGTATGGCATCATGTAAGCTGCGTGTGTGCGTGTATGTATGTCTATACAAGCGTGATGTATGTCTCTACGTATACAAGCATGATGGACCATACATATACAGTGGAACCTCGGTACTCGAACAGCTTAGTACTCGAACAATTCGGTACTCGAACACTTTGTTCGGTAAAAAAAATCGCTGGGTAGTCGACCGGTTGCTCGACACTCGACCAGAACATGTGCGTCAGTCTCCCCACAGGTGTCGCTGAATCCAAAACTCCGCTGAAGTTCACTGTAAATTATTTCGTGTTTCTTCGCATTTTTGGGTGTTTTTAAATTTTTTCTAAGAAAATTAGTGATAACAGCCAAACAAAAAGAAAAATGGTTAGTGTGTGTTTGCCCTGATGTAACACCGCCTCACCTCTCCATAATATGCCTTTATTATTAATTTCGGCGTCTTTGTGCTTCTGTGTTATCTGTCGTGTTTTGATATCGTTGGAATAAATGTATTAGATAGATAACATTTATTACTAATATTTGCGAAATTACAACATTGTATCCGGCTATCAAGACACTCCATCATCGCCCTTCTGCTGGCCTCCTCTCTACCCTATAGCTCCTCCCATTGGCCTCTTATATTATCTTTCCATTTTGAATTTATATTCACACAAAAAATAGATTTACTGTTATGCAGACTACTACATTATTGAAAAAAATGGTATAAATAATATCAGCGCATTTGTGAAAGCATATTAGACGCACCAGTTGACGTGTATTGGACGTGTGACGTAATTTGTTTACTCTTGAACATAAGCAAAAATCAAACATTTCTGCTACTTAGAGCTCAATTTCAAGGTACTTTTTTCTGTAAATCATTCAAAATTATCTTTCATTCTATCAAATGAGACCAAGAAAACGAGAATACAGTCATAAATACCATACGAAAATACACCGCAAAATCGCTGTAAGTGTATTTTTGGAGGTCTGAAACGGATTAATCAAATTTACATTATTCCTTATGGGAAAAATTCATTCGGTACTCGAACAAATCGGAACGAATTTAGTTTGAGTACCGAGGTTCCACTGTATAAGCAACTCACTTTCACAGAGCCACTGACAAAGGACATGACGAAAAGAGCAGCGATTAGCTGAATATCACTAATCTTTTGAACATAACTAGTCTCCCATATTCTTCATATAAGTATTACATTATACTAATATGGTAAAAAATATTAGTATTTGAGCGTGGTGTCCAGGCTGTGGGGTCAGTGGCGGGTATCTGCATATATATTGCACACAATTAAAACAACGGCGACAAAAGTCGGGAAAAAGTCTTTAATTACGAAAGCAATTTGTGAAGTCTCTCTCTGACCTACATTATGTAACCAAGACAAAGTTTAGAATGATTTGTGGTACTTTCTGACGTGTGAAGACTGTCTCCGCCGTGACGTGTGAAGACTGTCTCCGCCGTGACGTGTGAAGACTGTCTCCGCCGTGACGTGTGAAGACTGTCTCCGCCGTGACGTGTGAAAACTGACTCCGCCGTGACGTGTGAAAACCCTTCCTCTTGACTTGTGTAGGCTGTTCCTCTGACGTGGAAGACTGTTCCCCAGGGCGTGTGATGAGTGCTGCCTCTAATTTGTGAAGACTGTTCCCCAGGGCATGTGATGAGTGCTGCCTCTAATGTGTGAAGACTGTTCCCCAGGGCATGTGATGAGTGCTGCCTCTAATGTGTGAAGACTGTTCCCCAGGGTGTGTGATGAGTGCTGCCTCTAATGTGTGAAGACTGTTCCGGGCGGTGATGAGTGCTGCCTCTAATGTGTGAGACTGTTCCCCAGGGCTTGTGATGAGTGCTGCCTCTAATGTGTGAAGACTGTTCCCCAGGGCATGTGATGAGTGCTGCCTCTAATGTGTGAAGACTGTTCCCCAGGGCATGTGATGAGTGCTGCCTCTAATGTGTGAAGACTGTTCCCCAGGGCATGGATGAGTGCTGCCTCTAATGTGTGAAGACTGTTCCCCAGGGTGTGTGATGAGTGCTCCTCTAATGTGTGAAGACTGTTCCCCAGGGCATGGTGATGAGTGCTGCCTCTAATGTGTAAGACTGTTCCAGGGCATGTGATGAGTGCTGCCTCTAATGTGAAGACTGTTCCCCAGTGCATGTGATGAGTGCTTCCTCTAGGGCGTGTGATGAGTGCTGCCTCTAATGTGTGAAGACTGTTCCCCAGGGCATGTGATGAGTGCTGCCTCTAATGTGTGAAGACTGTTCCCAGGGTGTGTGATGAGTGCTGCCTCTAATGTGTGAAGACTGTTCCCCAGGGCATGTGATGAGTGCTGCCCTAATGTGTGAAGACTGTTCCCCAGGGCATGTGATGAGTGCTGCCTCTAATGTGTGAAGACTGTTCCCCAGGGTGTGTGATGAGTGCTGCCTCTAATGTGTGAAGACTGTTCCCCAGGGCATGTGATGAGTGCTGCCTCTAATGTGTGAAGACTGTTCCCCAGGGCGTGTGATGAGTGCTGCCTCTAATGTGTGAAGACTGTTCCCCAGGGCATGTGATGAGTGCTGCCTCTAATGTGTGAAGACTGTTCCCCAGGGCATGTGATGAGTGCTGCCTCTAATGTGTGAAGACTGTTCCCCAGGGCATGTGATGAGTGCTGCCTCTAATGTGTGAAGACTGTTCCCCAGGGCATGTGATGAGTGCTGCCTCTAATGTGTGAAGACTGTTCCCCAGGGCATGTGATGAGTGCTGCCTCTAATGTGTGAAGACTGTTCCCAGGGTGTGTGATGAGTGCTGCCTCTAATGTGTGAAGACTGTTCCCCAGGGCATGTGATGAGTGCTGCCTCTAATGTGTGAAGACTGTTCCCCAGGGCGTGTGATGAGTGCTGCCTCTAATGTGTGAAGACTGTTCCCCAGGGCATGTGATGAGTGCTGCCTCTAATGTGTGAAGACTGTTCCCCAGGGCATGTGATGAGTGCTGCCTCTAATGTGTGAAGACTGTTCCCCAGGGCATGTGATGAGTGCTTCCTCTAGGGCGTGTGATGAGTGCTGCCTCTAATGTGTGAAGACTGTTCCCCAGGGCGTGTGATGAGTGCTGCCTCTAATGTGTGAAGACTGTTCCCCAGGGCTGTGATGAGGCTGCCTCTAATGTGTGAAGACTGTTCCCAGGGCATGTGATGAGTGCTGCCTCTAATGTGTGTGAAGTCTGTTCCCCAGGGCATGTGATGAGTGCTGCCTCTAATGTGTGAAGACTGTTCCCCAGGGCATGTGATGAGTGCTGCCTCTAATGTGTGAAGACTGTTCCCCAGGGTGTGTGAGTGCTGCCTCTAATGTGTGAAGACTGTTCCCAGGGCATGTGATGAGTGCTGCCTCTAATGTGTGAAGACTGTTCCCAGGGCATGTGATGAGTGCTGCCTCTAATGTGTGAAGACTGTTCCCAGGGCATGTGATGAGTGCTGCCTCTAATGTGTGAAGACTGTTCCCCAGGGTGTGATGAGTGCTGCCTCAATGTTGAAGACTGTTCCCAGGGGTGTGATGAGTGCTGCCTCTAATGTGTGAAGACTGTTCCCCAGGGCATGTGATGAGTGCTGCCTCTAATGTGTGAAGACTGTTCCCAGGGCATGTGATGAGTGCTGCCTCTAATGTGTGAAGACTGTTCCCAGGGCATGTGATGAGTGCTGCCTCTAATGTGTGAAGACTGTTCGCGTCCGATGAGTGACGACAGTTTTCCTGACGTGGGAAGCTGTTACCTCTGACACAGAAGACTGTTTCTCCTGATGGGTGAAAACGATTACCCCTGACGTTTGTAGACATATTTTCCGAGGTTCTCACAGTCGTAGGAAAACTGTTCCTCTTGAGGGAAGATTTCTCACCCCTTTGTGAGTAATAAACACATACACACACACACACACACACACAAAAGTGCAGGAGGCAGAGGAAAAGTTTGTATTCAAAGGCAACAGAAACAATGGGAAGACCAACGAGCCCTTGGCTCACCCGAAGGTGTAGAGAGGTCAGTGCTAGGTGCACTAGAGCATGGAAAAGGTATAGACGACAAAGGACTCAGGAAAATAAAGAGACTAGCCGAAGAGCCAGAAACGAATATACTTGAAAAGAGTGAGGCCAGCGGAAATATGAGAATGACAGCATCAAATGCCAAATTTCACTAAAAGCTGTTGTACAGCCACATCAGGAGGAAAACAACAGTGTAGGACCAGGTAATCAGGCTGAGGAAGGAAGGAATGAGGGGAGATCACATAAAACAGTCAAGAAATATGTGAGAAGTTCAACACAAGATTTAGGGAGGTATTTTCACTGGGGACAGACAGGCTGCAAGCAAACCGGGATAGCAGGTGCACCAACAAGTGCTGGATACACTACTTACAACCAAAGAACTAGAGAGACTGCTAAGAGAACTAGATACTTCAAAGGCAGTTTAATTGGATATATCTCCATCGGTCCTGAGAGAGGAAGCAGAGGCTCTGAGTGTGCCAATAACAACAATTATCAACACATAGTAACAGGGGAACTTCACGAGGTATGAAAGACAGCAAATGTAGTCCCAATTTTTAAGAAAAAATAACAGACAGGCAGTATTAAACTACAGACTAGTGTAATTCACATGTACAGTATGCAAAGTCATGGAGATTATCAGGAGAAGAGTTTATACACTATAAACAACACAATTTCAGGGAAGGGAAATAATTTGTCACAAATCTACTGGAGTTTTATGACAAGGTAACATAAGTAAGACAGGAGAGAGAGAGGAGTGGGTAGACTGCATTTTCTTGGACTGTGAGAAGACTTTCGACACAGTTCCGCACAAGAGATTAATGCAAAAGCGAGAGGAGCAGGCAGGAATAACAGGAAAGACACTGCAATGGATCAAGGAATAACTGACAGGAAGAAAACAACGATGGCATGTGACAAGGTGTCAGAGTAAGTGCATATGGCCTGCAGGGTTTACAAGGGCCAGAACTGTTTCTGGTATATGTGGAAAGACATGACGGAAGGGATTGTCTAACCAGCAACTTACACCAGTTGCCCTAGACATCCATTCATTGCCCACTTCCCTTCTAGGCAAGATGCTACATATGATTGGGATCCCTCCCTTAGACCTAACTACTTCTATGGCTGACCTGTACTTATCTAGTAGCTCATGTCTTCTGCCCTTCCCAATATCATTTCCACCAGCACCAAGACAGATGATGGGCTTGTTCACATTAGCTGACATAATATTATCCAACCTGTTGACTATGTCATCAATACCAGCTCGGAAGCACACTCTCTGTCTAATGTTCCTATCTCTGTTACAGAAAACACGGTCCAAATATCTTACCTGTGAGTCGCCCACAATCAGAATATTCTTACCTTGATTAGCAGGGGAGTTAGTGGTACCTTTAACCTCACTAACCACTGAAGTACACTCGTCCTGGAGAACAGAGAATCGATTTCCTACCTTCAGATCTTCTCTATTAAGCTTCCTTATCTTGATACTTCTACCTTTAGTAGAGACCACATTCCACTTGAAGCGGTTGCCACTCTTCAACTCACTGCTGGTAACCTTTTCCTCCCCACCAACTCCACCCTCCTCACACCCACTCCCCCCTCCTCACAATCACTCCCAAATTCATCTTGGCAATTTTTCAGCCTCCTACTGTCCTCTTGGAGAAGTAGAACCGCCTCCTTCAACACTTGAACATGTGATTCCAAAACACTACAATAAGCCAAGGTGCTCTATAAAGCTTGACACTAATCCCCAGACAGCTAGGACAGGATGAATTTTCGTGACCACTGACCACAGTGTACTGATGGCGTTAGTGATCCAAATGTCTCCATTAAAAATCTAAATGTTGGTGTCAAGTGCTTGATCGACTCAAATGTTGGTGTTAGTAAACAAAATGTTGATGTTAATAAAAAAATTTTTAAGTCAGTGAGGGATGTTGTGGATCACCGGGTCACCTGACAGTGACTGCACGATTCAAGTGGCCTGAGCCTCGGCCTAAGAACGTGAAAACCACATATTTACAAAATAGTTGGAAAAAAGTGGTCTTCGATATGGTTTGCACTACGACTATAGAAAAAAGTCACTATGGATGGTGGATGGTAATGAAACCTTAAAAAATTTCTCTTGCTACTGAACCCATATTCGAGTGTTTAACGAAAAGTTCAACGTTCTACTAATGTCTCTCATCAAATGTTGACATATCTCATTCCCTTATGTACACAGTGCAACACGTACGGATACATAGCTGGCACAAATTATGTTGGTGAGACTGTCATAGTGAGCAGCGCAGCACACATTGCTGATGAGTCCATTTGTATAGAGAACCTCACTCGTATATGAAAACCTAAATTTGGCATTAATTACTTTCAGCCTACCACCTCACCTACGTGAAGTAAGAAACTTGTCTGAAACTCCCTGACAGGAAAGTCGAGAGAACCAAGCAGAAAGGTCTCTTGAGTCAGGAAGGTCAGCAAGACCAGGTAAGAAGGCGAACAGGAAGGTCAAAGCAACCCGTTAGGAAGGTAAACAGAACCAACCAAGAAGGTCGCCGACACTGCTGGGGAGAAAAGTCCTGGCCTTCAATTTCAGCCTGAGTGTCGCTTCTCCTCCAGAAATTCAAGGGAAAATTGCTGTACTGTACATAATATTAAAAATAAAGAAAATAAACAAGAGCGAGCAGGAGCAACATAGTACCATTTCTGGGAGATTTGGGGAAGACAGTTTGGCTTCACGGTGGTGATGAGGGAAGCTGTTGGTCTGGAGGACGGGGGGGCTGCTAGAGAAAGAAGGAGGGCTGTTTGAGAGGAGGAGGAGGAGTAGGTGGATCTTGAAGAAGAGGGAGCTGTTACAGATGAGGATAGAAAGGTAAGGGGTAGAGGGAAAGGAAAAGGGTGTTGGTAGGAAGGGAAAATTCTATCAGTGTATATGTGTGAATTTTATTTTAATCTGTCTTTCTGAAATTAATACAAATAATCTATCTATCTATCAATCTTTTTTTATCCCTCTTTCTCCATCTCTTTTGTTTTTACACAGGGTTTTACAAGGACAGGCTAAGGTTCTTAACTTAATTTACAAGCTAAGAGTTGTTACCTTCATCAGGTCATTTGAAAGTCTTGTTATTGTTATGGAACATAGAAAATGCAACAGGATGAAGATGGAGCCAACTGTGGACCAGGAATTTATTTGATCAACTGACTTTGTTTCCTAGGAATAAATGGTCTCAGATGAAGTGATGTTCTGGAGAAGGTCACAGTCAGAATGAAGTTACGGCTGGCTGCCCGTCTTGTTGTTTATAAGCTCACTTTTCGCTGTGTGGTACTTTGACAATGCTGGTCTTGTACATAACAGTAAGGCCGCCTACATCCCTCCGGTGTTGAAGGCTCTGCTGAAATGACAGATCTATCCAGGATGGGTGCAGGCGAGAGGTGAGTCGTCTTGCTATGTTCTCTATTCTGTCAAGAAGTTGCAGATTAGACGGAGGGCAGGCAACCCAAGAAAGTGGAGCATACTCAAGGTGTGAGCGAACTTTTGCCTCGTACAGAATCTTGCAACCTCTACTGTCAATCAGATGCGAAATGCGTGGAAGCTTCCCTGCCGCCTTGTTTGCAAGATTTACAACGTGGTTATTCATGGTCATTTTGGAGTCAAATTTCACCCCAAGGATATGAACTTCGTCCCCAGGCACCAACATTCTCCCATTCATTCTTACCACTGCACCGGCATCACCATCATGGTGCCTAGAGACCATCATCATTTGTGTTTTCTCTGGGGCAAATGTTACTTGCCACTGTTTTTTCCAGGCTGACATAGCAGCTGCCATTTCCTCTCTTAGATATGTAAATGTCGCCTGCATATGTATGGGATTCTGGGATGAGTTGACGAACGTCACTGATGCAGATATTCCATAACAATGTCTCTCTCTCTCTCTCTCTCTCTCTCTCTCTCTCTCTCTCTCTCTCTCTCTCTCTCTCTCTCTCTCTCTCTCTCTCTCTCTCTCTCACTGGACTTTAGTGTCAGGCGCTAAGAATAAAATGATGGTGTTTTAAGAAAACAGTTTTGCATCATAAAGACGCAGCATCATTAATATGTTACGTTGCCTCCAGGTACAGTTACGTCGCCGCCTCCCTGTCACACTAGTACACCACTGTGTACACTTCAGTGTGCACTCTCCTGTGTGCGGTCTCCTGTCCAGTGTACACTCTCCCGTGAGTACACCCGTGTGTACTCTATCGTGGGGAACACTTACCAGTGTGTACTAACTTATGTGAACTTACCTGTATTCCCCTCCCTGGGTGCACTGTCCTATGTGCACTCCCCAGCATGCACTCATCTGCATACACTCTCCCGTGTGCACTTAGGTTACAGAAGAGGATTTTTCCCGGGTTTTATAACTGTCAGAAATACTGTCCCAATTTATTACCATACTTTCATTTTCTCCGTTCATTATAGTAAAGAGATTTCATACCCAAATTCTGTACCTATACTGAACTTTTAAAGACATTCATTTTGAAGGTTGTTTATTAAATAAATCTACCTCCTTCGGCTTTTCCAGACGGCTGAGCACTAGATAATATTTGTCTGAGCTGAGCTCAGCTGAGCTCAGACCTCTACAACACAATTGTCATCAGAAATTTGTTAAGTTATACCATGAATTATAGAATGTAGAGTTCACCTTACGACTTCACCTTACGACTTCACCTTAGACTTCACCTTAGACTTCACCTTAGACTTCACCTTACGAAACAAACAAAGCAAATGCCATAGTAATTATAGACAAGGTAGATTACAGTGGAAAAATGAAAAATGAACATGATAGAAAACGGGGTAACGTACGCGCCTCCTTGTTCGCTATGGGGTAACTTAAAGAGGTTGCCTGATATTTTTGTTTTCCTACAACTTTTATATTATTTTGCTCATAACTCGAGAACGCCTCATCCAATAGCCTTTAATTTTTCAACACTTGTGTATGGTACGAGACCAAATATTAGGAAGAACTGACATGTTCACATGACTCACGAAATCGTAATGACACGGTCTGGAGTTTTGAGACTCTGACCGCGGGTTCGAACCCCACCCGTGGTATGTTTTTTTTCACATGATCAACGTTAGTGTACCCATTACCAGCATTCTGCAAAGACAAAATTTTCAGTGGCGGATCCTCAAACGTCCTTAAAAGGTGCCAAAAATAGTACGACGGCGGAGACTGAAATTCAAATGTTTTGGTGCAGATTTGAAGATTTTTATTTGCAAATTTTCACCATTGGTGTGTCCTGAACACAAGGTTCATATTGGTGTGTCCTGAACACAAGGTTCATATTGGTGTGTCCTGAACACAAGGTTCATATTGGTGTGTCCTGAACACAATTTTCACATTGGTGTGTCCTGAACACAAGGTTCACATTGGTGTGTCCTGAACACAAGGTTCACATTGGTGTGTCCTGAACACAAGGTTCACATTGGTGTGTCCTGAACACAAGGTTCACATTGGTGTGTCCTGAACACAAGGTTCACATTGGTGTGTCCTGAACACAAGGTTCACATTGGTGTGTCCTGAACACAAGGTTCACATTGCCATTGAGTAGCATGGGTCTCCATTTACCATTTTTATTGAGTAAATAGTGACATTCATTTCTTATTCAATAAATAACGAGTGTTTCTTCAAAACATTATTGACATTGCATATTTGAATAAGGATGATAACCCATAAGTTTAGTAGGAATATGTGTAAATTTGAAATGTTACTGGAATAGTTAATAATATTGGAGACGTTGGAATCATATTAGTTACTCGAGAATTTCTTTCCTGTAATTTTCAGGATGCCAATTTTATTAAGGAAATTATTTCCATGTAATAACTAGTAATGCCTCTTTAGACAAGCTTCAAATTCTAAATGATGGTGCAGTTTAATAAGAAGTATTTCTGTGCTAACTTTGAGCTGTGTGGTGCCAATTAGCCAGTCTATCGCAATTTTTATCAAATGGGGTTTCCAAAAAATTATTGCAGGATTATAAGAATTTTAAACAAAATGTAAATGGGAAAAGCAACTAAATAGAAAACAGCGGTAACTCTCAAGTGCTCTCCGGACCCTCCAGTTACTCTCAAGTGCTCTCCGGATCCTCCGGTAACTCTCAAGCGCTCTCCGGACCCTCCGGTTACTCTCAAGTGCTCTCCGGATCCTCCGGTAACTCTCAAGTGCTCTCCGGATCCTCCGGTTACTCTCAAGTGCTCTCCGGATCCTCCGGTTACTCTCAAGTGCTCTCCGGATCCTCCGGTAACTCTCAAGTGCTCTCTGGATCCTCAATAACTCTCAAGTACTCTCGGATCCTCCGGTAACTTTCAAGTCCTCTCTGGATCCTCTGGTAACTCTCAAGTACTCTCCGGATCCTTCTGTAACTCTCAAGTACTCTCCGGATCCTCCGGTAACTCTCAAGTACTCTCCGGTAACTCTCAAGTGCTCTCGGATCCTCCTGCAACTCTCAAGTGCTCTCCGGATCCTCCTCACATTCTTAACTATACTGACGACCTTGTAGAGATTGCCACTGCAAATGATAAGCATCTTATACGGGTATCCCAAGCACCACATGTCTCCCTCTCATATACGGGTATCCCAAGCACCACATCTCTCCCTCTCATATATGGGTATCCCAAGCACCACATCTCTCCCTCTCATATACGGGTATCCCAAGCACCACATCTCTCCCTCTCATATACGGGTATTCCAAGCACCACATCTCTCCCTCTCATATACGGGTATTCCAAGCACCAATCTCTCCCTCTCATATACGGGTATCCCAAGCACCACGTCTCTCCCTCTCATTTCTTTCCTCCGACGTAAGGGAGTTGACACATTTGTATTATACTTCTCACATTGAGGAACCTTATGCTCTTAATGGTCTGTGAACTAACTCAACAATATCCTCGTACTAATTGACAGCAGCTGAGTCTGATGACATCTATGTCAACATTCATCAACACTTTCAAACTGATGTGTTCGTTGTTCTTTACATCTTGTTGATCTCATCTGGTACCAATGAGTTTTCCTTCAATAAAAAAACTGCCGTTTTCAAGCCATTTTTGTAACCAATCGCTCTTACTAGTGTAATTTGTAAGTTGATGGATCACTTTGTTAATAAACGTTTACTATGGTACTAAAAAACCGAAATTCTTTCTTCCCTCATCAATTCGGCTTTCGTAAAGGCGTTCTACCATTGCATTGACCATTAATCAAATTAAACACACAAGGTTCGCATTGCCTTCGCTAATAATCATTCGGTTCTTGCATTCTTTTATGTGAGGGAAAAGTCCATAGATAGGAGTGATGAAAGTGTGAAGGTATGTAGAGTGATGGTTGAATGGTAGTTTGCTTGTTGAGGTGGGGTGAGTGTCTAGCTGCTATACCCCCCTTTTCCACCCGGTGAGAGGTGTAATGCTAGGCTCCGGTCACAGGTTGAAATCACTCGACTGACCACGCTCGACCTCACTATAGTACTTCATGGCTGCTCGTATCTTCATTATTTTATGTTCAAGAGCTTCACACTTTAATTATTTTGGAGCTTCACTCATGTTTAACAACATTCACTTCTGCTATGTCTTGCCTTGGTTTTTGGTAGAGTTATTTATTACAGTTTCGCCATTTCTTTTAAAGGCCTTATGCCTACTATGTAAATTAATGCTAGAGTGGTGAGTAATTATTGTGGTTTCTTTCACAGTCCTCTGTGTCCGCTCGGATCATCGGATTCAAGGCTGAGTGGGGGCCGGCGTACTCCCATGAGAAACAGAGTCGTTACCACCAATTCTACCACACCAGTAGTTCCTCAGTTCACACTAGAAACCTCAGGCAACTGTACTTCACCAGGGGACAACTTTCACTGAGTCCTGACATCATTTTGACATTGTGGATGTTTGACAACTGTTGGATTTGTGGAAAACATCGAGGAACAACAACAACAATACCATCACCACGGAGTCAACATGGATTCATTGCTTCTGTGTTAAGATCATCACAGCTGTAAATATCTAGCTTTGGATCATATATATATATTTTTTGTTTTCATTTTTCATTTTTCTTAAGATAGGATTATTATAATCATATTTACGTATTTATTATTTAAATTTCATTCTATTAAAATAGTGTTTATTTTTCTTGTTATTATTGTCTTTTTCTATTATACTTTTCCTGAGAAGATTGGCGACAACCTTCACAAGTGGCGACCTTGCCAGGATTCGACTCAAAGCTTCGACACCTCGAACAAGATTCGACGCTACTCGGACAGAGCCGGCGGTACATTATTGGAACTCCGCCATTAGTGACGGTGGCCACCTCCACCGCTCCACACCACAGACGGTTGCCACCCTTCATAAGTATTCATTTACTATAGTAGGACTACAGTTAAGGTATTTAAAGGATTTGGTGATTGTTAATTACTCTTTGTTTATGTTAGTCAAGTCAAGGCAGGATGTGCTAGTTACTTCTGCCACCTTTGTTTGAGCTTGAAGATTATTTTAGGAATAGACTCTAGGGATCCGAGATTTTCCAGTGATAAATCTTCTTCATTGAGTTCTTATGTTATATCAAGGAACTGTCATAGGACACTCTTGATTATAGTGGGAACAGTGGATGGTCAAGTGATCCCATTCTCCTTACTGGTTGGTCGGAGCTGGCATAGAACCCTCCGGTCAAATTATACTGTATAAATCAAGTAGGGATTGAACCCTCCGGTTTTGTTTGTTCAGTTGTAGCGGAGCAGGATTTGAACCCTCCGTTTTCTATTATATCTGTTTCATTCACCCAGTAAGTTAAGTTGTCCCGGTTAGTATGGAGGAATACCAGTTCTGGCTGAATGCTGGGGTTAAACTAGGTATTACGGGGAAAACTTTAGAATCTTTCATAACTACTAAGATTCAGGAAAAAAAGAATGAAATTGAAAGAAAAACAAGAGAGACAGTTAGAAAGAGAAGAGAAAAAGAGAGAGAGATTGAAAGAGAGAAACAAGAGACAGTTAGAAAGAGATCGAGAAAGACAAGAGAGACAGAAAGAGAACAAGAAGAAAAAAGGAGAGAGAGAGAATTGAGAGAGAAGAGAGAAAGGAGAAAGAAAAAATTGAAAGAGAAGAAAAAAAAAGAACGTGATAGACTTGATCGTGAAGAAAGAGCCCAAATACGGGAACAACAAGCTAGAGAACGTGATGCACGCACTCTAGAGAAAGAATTAGAGGAAAGAGCAAAAGCTAGAGAACATGAGGAACGAGAAAAGAAAAGATCGTGAGTTAGAAAAAGCTCGCCTAGAATTAGAGAATAAGAAACTAGGTCTTACCCAGCAGAAATTAAATGAGGGCGTAGTGGAGCGTCCCACTCCTTCATATACCCCCCACCCCCAACTTACCACCCTTCACAGAGAGGGAAGACATAACTTCTTATATTATTAGATTTGAAAATACAGCTTCCCTCTGTGAATGGCCATTTGATTCGTGGGCTTCTAGGCTGGGTATGTTATTCTCAGGGACAGCTTTGAACATTTATGCAACTTTGTCACAGGATATTATTTGTGACTATAATCTGTTGAAAAAGGCAATTCTTAAGGCCTACCAGAAAACCACTAACTCTTATAGGAAGGATTTCAGGTATGCCGCATTACAATGCGGTCAGAATTTCCAGCAGTTACAGATTACTCTCTTTCGGTTGTTTGATTTTTGGATAGACAGTGCAGGAATTGATCACACTTATGAATCTCTTAGAGATTTCATGGTTGCCGACCAGTTCCTGACGGCTCTGCCCACCAGATACGAACCTTCATTAGAGAACGTAATCTGATTACGGCTGCGGAAGTTGCTGAAGCTGCTGACTTGTATGCGGAAGCCCATAATTCCTATAAGGGCCTGAAGGGGTCGATCCCTAAGGGCAATGGTTCACCAGAACCAAAGGTTAAGTCTCATGTAGAGGGAGAACAAAAATCATTTATCCCAGTTTGTCATGTATGTGGTGGAAAAGGACATAAACGCCCTGATTGCCCTTCTAAGATAGTTCACAAGGTGGGTAGATGCGTCAAGAAGGTAATGAACAAGCTCCCTTCTGTTCAGGAACCGTTAATGGTCTTAAGGTATCTAGGATATTAAGAGACACTGGATGCACTTGTATAGTCATTTCGGATAAACTGTTCCCTAATCTCAAACCCACACATGCCTCCACTACTCTTTCAGATTACTTGGGCCGTACAGACACGTTTCCTACCATGCGGTGTTACATCAGGTCCAAATGGTTTACAGGTTGGACTAATGCAGTACTAGCTCCCATCACAACTTGCTCTATAATAATAGGTAACGTTAAAGGTGCCATTCCTCCTTGGAAGAGCGATCTTTCCTCACCTCACATAGATGCAGGTTTTTCAGCTCAGCCTCCTCCCAAGGTTGATAAGCTCCTTGTCAGTTCTATTGCTAAATCTCCCTTATCTCATAGTAATAGTCATTTAAAAGTTGAAACAGATGATAATGCACTCGGAATCGAGATGGCAGGATCACCTGTTCACTCAGTAGATGACAGTAAGGTTGCCACCTCCAACCATATACTATCTGTCCCAAGTAAAGTAAAGACTAAAGCTCAGGCTTCACTTTCTATTGATCCTTTAATTGCCACAGATCTTCGGTCCAAAGATGACTTTATCAATTTACAGCAGACTTGCCCTTCACTTCGGTATTGTCATAGTCATGCTATAAATAATACAGTTATCCAGGGAAGATACTCGTCACATAAGTTTGAATATCATGACAGGATCTTATATAAATCTGTGTTTAAACCTAATTCTCTTACAGTAGATTATTCCCTCCTAGTCATTCCCGACCAATGCCGCGAGTCAATTCTCCAGATGGCTCATGACCTGCCAGTGACCGAACACTGAGCCCATCGTAAGATGTGGCATAAAATCAGGCATACGTATTTCTGGTCACATATGTACACGCAGGTGTCAAAGAAGTATGGGTCGTGCAACAGGTGTCAATGGCTTACTACACCTCATATCCACGATCCTGCTTCCGGTATTTCTGAGCCTATAAATTCCCTCCACCGGAAACGAGATACCCATAACTTAAATTCTATTTACTGGAGAAAGAATTCATTCTAGAAACAGATCATAAACCATTGGTATACCTAGAAACTTTTAAGGGAACCAACAGTCGCCTCTTGAGTGGGGGGGGGGGCGTACTCACCAATTGAGAAACAGAGTCGTTACCACCAATTCTACACTACACCAGTAGTACCTCAGTACACACTAGAAACATCAGGCAACTGTACGTTACCAGGGGACAACTTTTAACTGAGTCCCTGACATCATTTGTGACATTGTGGATGTTTGACAACTGTTGGATTTGTGGAAAACATCGAGGCAACAACAACAACAATACCATCACCACGGAGTCAACATGGATTCATTGCTTCTGTGTTAAGATCATCACAGCTGTAAATATCTAGCTTTGGATCATATATATATATTTTTTGTTTTCATTTTTCATTTTTCTTAAGATAGGATTATTATAATCATATTTACGTATTTATTATTTAAATTTCATTCTATTAAAATAGTGTTTATTTTTCTTGTTATTATTGTCTTTTTCTATTATACTTTTCCTGAGAAGATTGGCGACAACCTTCACATTTTATCCGAAACTCTTTTCTGAGACCTCCGAGGCAATTTGTTACTTTTCCTTATAGATCTATTATCGGATCTCCTTTTCCTATTCGAAATTTTGCTTCTATTTTTCGTTTCAATGTTTGGTTATGTCTCTATGTTGACGATTTTACTATAGCTTGTACAGGTTCTTGCTGTCATTTTTTTGTGGCTTCTCTTCAGTGTGCTAATTAAACTTGCTGTCAACTGAACCATCTTTCAATGGTCTAAATTTTATATTACTGAAGACAAAAAAGAAAACTTTTCAAGAGGTATTACTGAAGAGTATATGGACAAATTTAATGATTTTCCTTTTAATCGCCGCCTTAAGCCTCTTGAAACTCTATACGATCTTTTACCTTGAGCTGGTAGACAAAACTTATTCACATTCATTCAGCTCTCATTATATTTAAACTAGACTACACTAACCAACTTTATTATTCAGCCTCTCAGCTATTGCTTTTAATCTTGACACCATTGATCAAAGATAGCGAGTGAACGTGTGACAAGAAGGCAGGTGACGAGGTGGCCAGATGTTGCACTACCCACCCACACATTCATGGCCAATTTCGTGTGGGTGTTTCCCGTGATGTGCATTGACGTTCTAGGAAAATTAGACATTCTTCCTGCCGTGAGTAGATATGAACATTTCAGCGAGTGCAGCGAGTACCATGGGAGTATTATTTCTGTGTGGGTCATTCGTGTTAGTCATCAGACGACCAGTGCCATGCAGATAACAAAAGTGGAGGCATTCAGTGTCATTCTTTTCAATCAATACAACGACTTTGGCTTATATAACATAGGTATGTTACAGAGACTCAGGTAAACCCTCATCAAACACCTTGTTTCACCATTCCACTACAGCAGAAGAGAATGTAAGTGTGGTTAATAGCAATAATCACCTTAATGCTGTGATCAGCTGGCCAAGCTCAAATCACAGGCAAGCACTGCCAACGATTTCCAGTTCCACACCTACAATACCCGAAGGATATACAGCTTTAAGTCTATTATTAACCCTTGTGGGTCTGTAGACAGCGAATTAGGAAGGCGAAACGACTGAGGAGGCTGCAGTGGTTTCATCAACAAAGACGAGTATACCTTACTTATATAATAATTTAATATTTACTCATCTTACCCAAAATCCCACACATTCAAAATACTGAGAAGAATTGACAAGGAGGAGAAGGTTCGAATGTTTCAGAGATGGAACACAGGACCAAGGAGACAACTAGAAGTTGAGAACTCAGATGAGTCATAGATATGTTAGGAAGCATTTCTTTAGCCTTAGAGTTGTCAGGAACTGGGACACTCTAAAGAGTGAAGTAGTGAAGACAGGATCCATACATAGCTTTAAGAAGAGGTATAATAAGGCTATTAGATCGGGGAGAGAAAGTGACCTATTAGCCACGAGCGAGGACGCGGGGCCAGGAGCTGAGTCTCGACCTCTGCAACCACAAATAGGTGAGTACACACACATACACACAGAGCTCATCACAGAGTGGGCGTCTGTCACAAGCGGAGTTCTCCTGGGGTCAGTCCTAGGACCGGGACTGTTTCTGGTATATGTGAACGACATGACGTAAGGAATACATTCAGAAGTGTCCCTGTTTGCAGACGATGTGAAGTTAATGAGGAGAAATCAATCGGAGGAAGACCAGGCAGGACTACAAAGGGGTCTGGGCAGGCTGCAAGCCTGGTCCAGAAACTAGCTCCTGGAGTTCAACGCCACCAAGTGCAAAGTCATGAGAATTAGGGAAGGGCAAAGAAGACCGCAGACGGAGTTTAGTCTAGGAGGCCAGAGACTACAAACCTTACTGAGGGAAATGGATCTTGGGGTGAGTATAACACTGAACACATCTCATGAGGCGCACATCAATCAAATAACTGCTGCGGCATAGGGGCGACTAGCAAACCTAAGAACAGCATTCAGACATTTCAGTAAAGAGTCGCTCAGGACTCTGTACACCGTGTATGTCAGGCCCATACTGGAGCATGCAGCACCAGTTTGAAAATTAGAGAAAGTGTAAAAGTTTGCAACGAGACTAGTCCTGGAGCTAAGGGAAGTGTCCTACGAGGCGAGGTTAAGGGAAATCGACCTGACGACGCTGGAGGACAGGAGAGATTGGGGGGATATGATGATAATATATAAAATACTGAGAGGAATCGACAAAGTGGGCAGGGACAGGATGTTCCAGAGATGGGACACAGCAACAAGGGGTTACAGTTGGAAGTTGAAGACTCAGATAAGTCACGGGATGTTAGGAAGTATTTCTTCAGTCACAGAGTGGTCAGGAGGTGGAATAGTCTGGAAATGGAGATGGTGGAGGCAGGATCTATACATAGTTTTAAGAAGAGGTATGATAAAGCTCATGGAGTAGGGAGAGAGAGGACCTAGTAGCGATCAGTGAAGAGGCAAGGCAGAAGCTATGAATCAACCCTTGCAACCACAATTAGGTGAGTACAAATAGGTGAGTACACACTCACCTACGTACGTACACCCACACATGGACACAAACACCGGGATGAGTAGCAAGTAAATATTGGACCAACAATAAGCTTCATTCTGTGGAAGATATTGTACCTAACTAGGAAACCTGACGAGCAGAGAAATGAGGACCTAAAAGACAAGTAGAAGAGGAAGGTGAGGCGAGGAGATAAAGTCAGAAGTTGAGAAGGTGGAACAAGACTGGGAAGGAAAGTTCAGTGTTTTTTGCTAAACAATAGAGCAGAAGAAGTTAACAACAGCGACCAGGGAACAGGAGACAAGGGCTGCATCTGCTGAGGCAAAGTGGAAAAGACACTGAAGAAGCTAAGAATGAAACTGGACGAGATGAAGAGAAGGGGGTAATGAGATTGAAGGAAGAGGAGTAATAACAAGTGAGGGGGCAGAAAGAAGAGAAGAGAAGAGGGTGCAATCAAGATCTTTAGTGCAATACTCACAGGCTACCGAGAGATGCAAGGGGACTATAAGTGGAACAACAAAAGATCTGATCTCAACAGTTACAAAACACTGGAGGAACGAGGAGTAGGAAGAAGAGAGAGAGCGAATTCACAATGAAAATATGGCAGACATAAGAACAGGAGATTCAATCTATCATCACATGTCCAGGTAGGGAGGACCGAATTGACCCGGATGACAAATTATCAGAAACTTGGAAAGTACTCGAGCGAGAGAATAAGTCCAGTGAAATTAACAGTCACAGGAGAAATGGCACAAGACAATCATGCAAAGAAAAGCATAATTACCTTATGTTGTAACTTGACTGGGAGAGAAGAAAAGGAGCAGAAACAAGTGAGAGAGAAAAGACAAACACGCAAGAGGAAGGAGGAAGAGACAGAGCATACATCGACAAGCACACCGATACATTAATGTCCCTCAAGCTCTAGTTCCTTCTCTCCCTCCAAACACACTATTCCAAAAATAAGTTATATCTCACACCCACAGTCTTCATTACCCCTTCCTGAATGCAAGTGCCTTCTTCACAAATATCCCTCTCCCCTTCCCCAGACCCCATATTTCCCTTCTCTATCCTCCTCATTCGCCCAAATCTACTTCTAAGATCCTCACTCCTTCCAGTACCAAAAAGGTATCCCCCACTCTTACCCCAGTGCACACCAACCTCTCCAGTCTTCCCCACTCTTGTGCTAGGACCAGGCATTCAGAAACTCCAGAATTACACAGTCATGAGATAATTCCTGAATGAGGTGCAGTGTGAGAGGGAACTAGAAGGGAAGACATGAGATGATGTAGTATGTGGGTAGAAAGTGTAGGGAGGCAGAGGAGAAATTTATACCCAGGAGCAAAACAAGCAATTGGAAAAAGAGATTGAATTCATGGTTCGCCCAGGGGTACAGAGAGGCCAAAGTAACAGTACTAGAGCATCGAAAAATTATAGAGGGCAAAGAAATCAAGAATTGAGCAGCTGAGCCAGAAACGAAAATGCATGGGTAAGAAGAAAGACTCAGTGACAATTTGAGACTGACATAGTAGTTAAAATTATTATATCCATCAGAGTTTCATGCTTGATGGCATTCAGAAGAGTAATTCTCAAGTTTGCATATCAAAAATGTACATAATAATTTATAAAAAATAACAAGGAAACCCGCACTTACACATTCCAAATATCCGAACCTTTCTCTAGTTAAGATACTAACTGGTTATAAAAGCATACTGCTTATAGTACTGAAGAAATGACAGAGGTACAAATTTTCTAATAGCTACTTTATGGTGCTGAGGAACCTCGCCCAGACCCTGGACATTAGAATAATCAAAGCCAACAGTGAATTGAGAGTCATCATGGAGAATTGGAGGTTTGGAGAGGAGGTGCTTTAATTGGAGCCTGTGTTGGGAATGCCTTGAAAGAAAGTTACAGTGGGTCATACACGGTGGTGAAGAAGGTCTCAGGTGTAAATTATGAAATCCACTCACACGGGCAGCGGGAAGTCTGAGCTTAATGTGCATATCAACCATCAGAGATCTGGTGTGGCTAGTTTTAGTAGTAGATGGTTCAGTGTTGAACGCCTATTTGCAGACAACCACAGATGTATGTCTTTGTAACAGGATCTTGTTAAAGAACCCTACTCACTTTAGCAAGGAATGGACAGGGATGCAGAGATGATTCAGTTTCTCGCAGATATTGAGAAATTGTTTGGGGATACTCTTAGTCTGAGCAATTTTAAAGCCACATTATATGTACGTAGGGAAAGCTGAGCCAATTTGGCAGACTCTTTATAGAATAAACCCAAAAGGGAAAGTAAGTATGGAGGAGCTGAAATTCTTACTTATCAATAACTTAGTAGTACCGAGCGAGAGTGAGTAGGCATCACCCTGCTTAATGGTTCCCATACCAGATGGTACCATGAAGACGTGCACTGACTACCAAAAGGTAAATTTAATAAAACTGTTTTCCTCTTCCTAGAATGGATTGTGTCACTGATGCAGTGGGAAGGAGCTAAATTAGACCTGTTGAATGGTTATAACCACATCCCTTTAACTCCAAGTAGCAGTGACATCTCCTCTTTTGTGGCACCTGAGTAGATTTTTCAGTATCGAGTTCTTCCCTTTGGGCTTTGCAATATTTCAACCTTTTTTCAACGCAGGGTTTAGTAAGTTATATGTGGACTAGCTGTAATATTGAGGACCTTGATGTTTCTAGTGATACCTGGGCTGCACATGTGAAACAGCTATAAGAACGCTTAACTAGGCTTGCTGATGATCTTCTAACTGTTGAAATGCTGAAAAATATTTTTGGACACGCTCAGCTGACCATTCCAGGGCATGCAGTTGACCAGGAAGAGTGGCCCCATTGAATGCCAATATATATATATATATATATATATATATATATATATATATATATATATATATATATATATATATATATATATATATATATATATATATATATATATATATATTATATATATAATATATATAATATATATATATATATATAATATATATAATATATATATATATATAATATATATATATAAATATATATATATAAATATATATATATATATATATATATATATATATATATATATATATATATATATATATATATATATATATATATATATAACAAGTTATACTCCAAGAGTTGTGTAGGAGGTTATCTCCTTAATAATACCTATTATATTAACTGTAATTATTACCACCTAGACAACTTTGTTATTAAAGATCTCAATTTTATATTTACTTGGTTTATATTCATCCACTCACAATCCCAAAGCGCTATTGAAAAACCTCGTAATTTTAAAGGATAACTGGACTCGATTTTTTCTGTCAAACTGGCTAGATGCTAGATGCTAGAGGGAGGATCAATAAGTTCACCTTCTAGTATTCTCTGGAGATGTCTATATTTTATGGATGTCGTATTTTGTAACACATTCTATAGGAATGCTTCTTCTGACCGGCTTCCAAATATTAATGATGATGTTTTCTTTAAGAAGAAAGATGCCTCATACGTTTAGGCCGAGTACATGAAGATTTAAAATTGGAGAATGCCTTTTCTGATCGGCTTCAAACTTTCTTTTTTTCTTCTGATAGTTTCTGTAAAATAGACGAGACAGAAAAAAACGGGATTTTATCCTCTTTTAATGCTGGAATAGTTTTTAAATGTACATACCTCACACATGATTGAATACACACTAATTTAACATATATACATACAAATATTCATATTGTTCATGCATACATACACACACACACACACACACACACACACACATATATATTTTTTTATAAACACATCAGCCGATTCCCACCAAGGCAGGGTGGCCCGAAAAAGAAAAACTTTCATCATCATTCACTCCATCACTGTCTTGCCAGAGGGGTGCTTTACACTACAGTTATAAAACTGCAACATTAACACCCCTCCTTCGTCAGGAAACATGACAAGTGTTTCCTGATGCGGGTCTTAGATAATGACCCACCTTTGGAGCTTTTGGTCATCTGACCGAGGCCTTCCGCTGGCTTACCCCTCCACCCCCTTAAAAATTATGGTCATAATTAAAACCATTTGAATTTGAATTTTACAGGAGAGCAAAAACTATGATTTTTTTTTAAATATTAGACAACTGGTTATCGCGATATTGTTCCGAGACTAACCACCTCGTTCCGAGACTAACCACCTCGTTCCGAGACTAACCACCTAGTTCCGAGACTAACCACCTTGTTCCGAGACTAACCACCTCGTTCCGAGACTAACCACCTCGTTCCGAGACTAACCACCTCGTTCCGAGACTAACCACCTCGTTCTGAGACTAACCACCTAGTTCCGAGATTAACCACCTCGTCAGTACACTTGCACCATGTAAAACTATTGGACATCACATCCCTGAAATTATTGATGTAGATGTGCTGAAATAAAGTTGTTTAATTGTTTTTTTTCTTAAACAAATGCAGTACATTGAAAACCAAATGCAACTGTAAAATGAAAATTGAGAAATAAAGAAAACCTGCATTATGGCGTGTTGAAGTTTGACAAATTTATGATATATTGCCACCGTGGCGACATATCAGAATGTCATAATTTATAAATTCACATTCGCACCCCGGCTCTTGTGGCGAACGGGTGTGCTGCCTTGAGCTCTGTTCCCTGGTGGCAACTTCGGGCAACTCCATTTGCAGTAATATGGTGGCGGCAGGTAGACGACGTACCAACACTGTCTGTATTGACATGGTTACTGGCGTAATTCAGCCTGCAGTGGCGGCTACAGTGATTCCAACGATTCTGAGGGACATCTACAACATAGATACTGCAGATTTATATGGAGTAGTACTGAATGGGATGAATAGGATCTTTGTGAAGCTACTGACAACTGGAGCATACGAGCTATTGGTGGATCTACACCAGGACAAGATATACACCGTCAACACGTCTCTGCAGGTGCGTTTGAAGGATGTGTCCCGCACTTATACTTGGGTCAGAGTCAAGAATGTCCCGTTTGAGGGAGACCAAGTGGACATGGGCCGTGTCTTCAGCGAGTATGGGGTCGTCCATATGGCTATGGCGGGAAAATGGAGCGAGGGGCCCCTGGTGGGTCTCCCCGAGGGTTCATTCTCCTTGAAGATGTCATTGAGGAGACTCATTCCCTCCTATGTCATCATGGCTGAGTTTCGTACCCAAGTGTACATGTCGTACATGGAGCAGAGACGTACATGCCGGATATGCGGGGGCTATGATCATATGGTGGCAGATTGTATGAGGAGAAGGTTCCAAAGTTCTGCTGAGGGCCTGTTGGGGCCTGGTTTAAAGGAGGACCACAGTGAGAAGGATAAGGAGCGTCGAGTACAGCAACAAACCAGGAGTTGGAGTGACATAGTCGAGGGTGTGGAAGAGTCGTGTCATGTGTTACCATGGACATTACCACCGTTGCCGGTATTGAGTGGTGTGAATGGTGATGTTCTGGCAGAGGAAGCCAGTGTTGAGGTTGGTTTGATGGGTGCGAGGCCGGTGGAGACGACTTTCGTGAGTGAAAAAGTGAGTGTGGAGGTACATCAGAGTGATAGTAGTGAGGTAATGGATGTGGTGAGTGGATCAAGGAAGAGGTCGGGTACGATTTTGGATAGTGATGACATCTTGACGCCGGCACAGAGGACATGTAAGAAACCTTTGGTGGAGGTGGCAGGTAAAGACAGGGGAGGGTATTAAAGAGGGTCCTAAGGGTGGTAAAGGTGTGGGTAAGGGTGGTGGTAAGGGCAAGATTGTGACGCAGCCTACACAGAGATTGAAGGGTAAACCCGCTCATTTATTTTCCAGTGTTTAACTATAAATGTGAATGGGTTGAGGGCTGAGGTAAAGAGAACGTGGGTTGAGGGGACCTTGAGACGGTTTGGAGTGCAAGTGGGTTTTATTCAGGAGCACAACTATAGGTATGGACGTGAGTTACGGCTGAAAGGGAATCATATGTATGCGGGGTCTTTGGATCGCTTAAAGGGAGGGGTTGCTGTGGTAATACAGATGTCAAGCCCTTTTACTTTATTGGTGTGGGAGGAGTGTGGTGGGGGCCGGGTGGTTAGGGTGGAGGGTGAATGGGGTGGAGTGAGGGTTTGTTTTGTAGGGGTATACATGCTGGCAGACAACTCTAGGAGGGTGAAACTTGATTTTCTGAATGATTTTATGATATATGCTTTGGGGGGAATGCCAGGTGTTGCAATAGTTGGGGGTGATTTTAATTGTGTGATTAGGAAACGTGATGTGGAGTCTAGGGGAGCGGGTTGTGAGTTGGGGGCTTTAAGGGATTTGTTGGGTAGTGCAGGGTTGAGAGATGTGGTTGGAGGAGGGGTTATGGTTGAGCATACTTTCGGTCGCAGAGGGTATGCGGCAAGATTAGATAGGATTTATGTGTCAGGGAAGGTAGTCGTGGGGAGGGTCCAGACGATTGACGTGGGTTTCTCGGATCACCGTGGTGTCCTTGTTGACATTAACTGGGATGGGGTGGCAAGGTGGTATAAGGGTTATTGGAAGTTGAATGCCAGATTATTAAATGGTGAGGGTAGTAAGATGGGGTTTGCGATGTGGTGGGCTGGGTTGTAGGAACAGGGCAGGAGGGAGGATGATTTGGTGGCATGGTGGGAGGGTAGGGCGAAGGTGGGTATTAGGGATTATTTTCAGAGGTTGGGTCGGGAGGAGGTGTGTTGGAAGTATGGTTTACAGAAGTATCTTGAGGGGTTATTGCAATGTTGTTATGAGCGCGGAGGACAACAGGAAACAGAGGAGATTATGGGATTGAGGGAACGTTTGAGGGATTTGCAGAATGAACGGTTTGATGCGTGTAGACTGAAGGCGGGGATGGATGATGTATTGTGGGGGGATAGGCCGTCGAGGTATGTATTGGGCAACTGTAGAATGAGGAGGGAGGCAATGACTGTGGAATGTTTGGAGGTCAAGGAGGATTTGACGAGTTTTGTTAAGGGGCAGAGGTTAAGGACGACTGAAGCGATGGGTGTGTATGTGGATAAATGGTTTGAGTTGCATATGAGGAGTAAGGGGGGGGGTCGGAGTGAAAGGGGTCTTGTAGAAGGGGGCATCATGAGGGCATTGGGGGAGAAGGATAGACTGAGTTTGGAGGGATGGATTACGGAGAAGGAGGTATGGTTGGCGGTGAATGGTATGAGTAAGGGGAAGGCGCCTGGTATAGATGGCATAGTGAATGAATTTTATAGGGAACATTGGAATGTTCTGGGGGAATGTATGGTGAAGTTGATGAATGACATGAAACAGTCGGGTTGTATGGGGCGGGAACAAGGTATGGGAGTGGTGGTGCTCGTTAAGAAAGGGAAGGTGGAGAATACAGTAAGTAATTATAGGCCCATAATTTTGATGAATGCTGACTATAAGATTTTTGGAAAAGTGTTGGGGAATAGGTTAAAGCGTGTGTTGCAGAGGGTGATTGCGGAGGGGCAGTGTGGAATACTGGGTAGAAGTATGATTCAGGGGCATGAACGTATTAAGGCATATATTGATTGTAGGACCGAGGGTGGGGTCTTGGTGTTGGATTGGAAGGGGGCTTATGATAGTGTTGAAAGGGACATACTGTATGCGATTATGAGGAAACAGGGGTTTGGTGAGGAGGTGGTTGCTTGGGTGGAGACGGTGTATAGAGGGGCGTGTGTGAGGGTGCAAGTGAATGGATGTATGGGTCAGGTGGTGTGCATGAATAGGGGTCTGAGGCAGGGATGTCCTCTGTCTCAGATTTTATTTGTGTGCATGCAAGACCCTTTTTATCGCTTGATAGAGGAGGGTGTTGAGAGTGGGGCACAGGTGGGGAGGGGAAGGACTGGGATAGTGGGGTACGTTGATGACACCACGGTGTTGGTAGGTAATGAGAAGGGTTTGGCGAATATTGGGCGGATCTTAAGGTTTTTTTGTGGGGCAATGGGAATGAGCATTAATGGGGCTAAGTCGCGTTTGTTGGAGGTGGGGAGGTGGGTGGGAGGGAGATTGGGGAAGGTATATGGATGGGTCATTGTGGATAATATTAAAATTTGTGGTATCATGTGTATGTGTGATAGTATGTTAGCTAGGAGGGTGAACTCAGAGAGGGTAGTACAAAAGGCCCTGGGTAGGTTGGCAGGATGGAGGGCGGGGGATCTCACCTTGCAACAGAGGGTGATAACTGTGAACGTGATGATATACAGTCGTTTATGGCACGTGGCGGTGATTTACCCTCTGTTGCAGGAGGATGTCCGTGGTTTGGAGGTTAAGGTGTTTAGGTATATTTGGGCCAATGGTAAACATTGGCTTAGGAAGGAGGTGGTAAGGAATCGGGTGGAGTTGGGAGGTTTGGGACTTATATGGTTGGAACGTAGGTTGTTGTGTCTGTATGTGAGACGTTGTCTGGTGTGTGTGGGGGGAGTGGATGGTAATCGTGTGAGGGTGGTGGAGTGTGAGGTGCATAAATGGTGGGGAGGTAAATCTTTATGGACATGTTGGGATTTATTGAGGAATTTGGCGGTTGTGAGGCAGCCGCTTGTTTTGGCGGCGAGCGCGATGGAGAGGTTAGGTGGGGGAAGGAGGGTGCTCAAGGAGGAGGCTGAATATCCGGTGTATGATTGGGGTAAGATATGGAGAGGATTCAAAGGCATGCGCATCAAAGCTAGGGATCGGGAATTAATGTATGGGTTTTTACATGGTGTGGTGGCGTCGAGGGCTTTGTTATTTCGGATGGGGATTGTGCAGGATGAATGTTGTAGAAGATGTGGGATGCAGGAAACAGTGTTACATGTACTATATTTCTGTGAGGCGTTGGGTCCTGTGAGGGAATGGATAGGTAGGGTATTGCAGAACATGGGGGGGGGTATTTCTTTGTTGAGGGCTCTGTGCTTGGATGTAGGTAGGGTGGAGACCCGTGTGCGGAGGAGTTTGGGGTATTTAATGGTGAATTTCATGTGTGTGTCTTGGAGAATGAGGGAACATGGGGTGAGGGAACGCATTCGGGCTCTGGGGTGTGGTATGTATAGGACAAAATGTAGGAATCGGGTAGTGTCTTGGAGTAATTGGGAGAGGGATTTCTCGGATGGGTATAGAGTTATGGTTTTGGGGGATTTGTTGCATGCATAGGTAAAGGGGCTTGACATTATGGCTAGGGACAAGCATATGGTCTTGGGGTTTTGGGGAAGGGGGGGAGTTTTTAATGTATGGTAAGTGAGTGTTAGGAGAACAGATTCAGTGGAGTGTTATCGGGGTGAAAGTGGGGTGGAATGACTGTGATGACTTTGGGTCATGCTGTTGTGACAGAAGACTGTGGTGGTTTGCTTCTGACTGTGTTTGGGGTTGTCGTAGACTAGACTTTTGACGAGTGAGGGGGGAATTTGTGGGAGGGTTTTGTTATTCCTGAGTAAGGGGATCGAGCGGGTTTGCCTGGTTTACATGGCTGTGGGAGCGTCGAGGTGTCATGCGCTTGTGTGTATGTGTTGTATGGCAGACTGTGTTTGGCCGATGTGTGTTTTGTGTCCTGGGCCTTTTTGTTTTTTGGCCTTAGGTATCTGGCGGCATTGTAGAGGCCTATTGGTTTATCCCTGTTTAGGGGGAAAATTTAAGTGTGTGGTTTTGTTTGGATTTATAAGGTGTTTTTTGTACTGAAATGTGGATTGGTAGTACCGTGGAGTCTGTTAGCAGCCATTTCCAACAGGGCTTCTGGTGTAGGCTCTTATATTCATTTATTGTATTTTATATTGTTTGAGTTAGCTGTAAGTAATTGTATGTTGAATTTTTATTCATGTACTCTAAAGGGGCCTTGCTTGCAATTGTCCTTTATTTTGAGGGTAAGTTGGGGGGCAGGAAGATTGGCGAGGGGGGTGTTTTTTGCTAGGTGTATTACGTGCACTGAGGGTCATGTTCATTCTCTTATTGTACTGTCGATTTGGCAGGATGCGAAGGTCTTGGTTAATGGTGTTCTGACCTTTGGATTTTTATTCAATGTGCATGTAACATTAGGGGTTATAGTGTATGTTCAATTATGGAAAAGCTGTTGTGTCAGGATATGGTATATATGAGATAGTGGGACTAAGTGATATTATTGTTGGTGTCCCTTTGGTGTAATTTATAATTATTTATTTTATCCATTATTGGGTACGATTGATGTACATGTAATGGGCTGTGGAAAGGCCTGATAATCTGAGGGTTTTGTGGACAAGTTATAATGTGACAATAGCGCAAAGTTATGCTTTGGAGTTGTATGCTGTCTTTAATGTTTATGAAGACCATGGATTTCTAAGATAGAATCAGGAGTTTAATGCCCATTGTATTACTTATGTGATCATATGTATAAATATTGAGTGTTTGTTCATTTTATATTCATGTATGATCCTTTCTATGCTATTGTGATGTATCGTGTTAGATGTAGGTTTTTTTTGGTTGTTATGGCCTTATTTGTTGGAAGGGGCCGTTGGTATGTTTGTTTTAGTTATTGTGTATTTTTAAATAAAAAAAAAATTATAACGCCTTTTTTTAAGATATTACATGTATAAGTTTACAGTGTTTACAAGAGTTTTATATATTTTTGGATTTATTTCAGAGTTCAGTAGTCCATGAACAACTGTGCTGATAAACAGTGTTACATGACACATCTAGCAACAACCTCGTTGATCCATCCTAGTTATGTCAGAATTTCTGAGTATGTTTCTGAATAAATATTTTCATTGTTTTAGTGAAGAGAATTCCTGCACCACACTGTAAAGTATAATTCCACCCTCTGAACCACACTGTAAAGTTTAATTGTATATTGACGACGCAGAGCTAGAGCTTATTTCCCTTTAAAATATTTCGAAGCTCAGCTGTTATGCCAATTGCGTATGATGTCTATGACAATTGCGTATGATGTCTATGACAATTGCGTATGATGTCTATGCCAATTGCGTATGATGTCTATGACAATTGCGTATGATGTCTATGACAATTGCGTATGATGTCTATGACAATTGCGTATGATGTCTATGACAAATGCGTATGATGTCTATGACAATTGCGTATGATGTCTATGACAATTGTGTATGATGTCTATGACAATTGCGTATGATGTCTATGACAATTGCGTATGATGTCTATGCCAATTGCGTATGATGTCTATGCCAATTGCGTATGATGTCTATGACAATTGCGTATGATGTCTATGACAATTGCGTATGATGTCTATGACAATTGCGTATGATGTCTATGCCAATTGCGTATGATGTCTATGACAATTGCGTATGATGTCTATGACAATTGCGTATGATGTCTATGACAATTGCGTATGATGTCTATGACAATTGCGTATGGTGTCTATGACAATTGCGTATGATGTCTATGACAATTGCGTATGGTGTCTATGACAAATGCGTATGATGTCTATGACAATTGCGTATGATGTATATGACAATTGCGTATGATGTCTATGACAATTGCGTATGATGTCTATGACAATTGCGTATGATGTCTATGACAATTGCGTATGATGTCTATGACAATTGCGTATGATGTCTATGACAATTGCGTATGATGTCTATGACAAATGCGTATGATGTCTATGACAATTGCGTATGATGTCTATGACAATTGTGTATGATGTCTATGACAATTGCGTATGATGTCTATGACATTGCGTATGATGTCTATGCCAATTGCGTATGATGTCTATGCAATTGCGTATGATGTCTATGACAAATATGCGCTATGATGTCTATGACAAATGCGTATGATGTCTATGACAATTGCGATGACAATTCTATGACAATTGCGTATGATGTCTATGACAATTGCGTATGATGTCTATGACAATTGCGTATGATGTCTATGACAATTGCGTATGATGTCTATGACAATTGGTATGATGTCTATGACAATATGCAAGGTATGATGTCTATGCCAATTGCGTATGATGTCTATGCCAATTGCGTATGAATGTCTATGACAATTGGTATGATGTCTATGACAAATGCGTATGATGTCTATGACAATTGCGTATGATGTCTATGACAATTGCGTATGATGTCTATGCCAATTGCGTATGAATGTCTATGACAATTGCGTATGATGTCTATGACAATGCGTATGATGTCTATGACAATTGCGTATGATGTCTATGACAATTGCGTATCAGAAGACAATGATATGATGTTATACATTGGGATGAGATGACAATTCGTATGTGTCTACTCGAGAGCTATGAAAATTGGTAAGAGACAAGAGATTAATTGTTGTGTACATTACACAAGTGCAGTGGAACTACCAGCAGTATGGTGGTGGAAAATACCAGCAGTAGAGTGGTGGAACTACAGCACTTGGTGGTGAACTACCAGCACAGGTGAGTGGAACTACCAGCAGTATGGTGGTGGAACTACCAGCAGTATGGTGGGGAACTACCAGCAGTATGGTGGTGGAACTACCAGCATATGGTGGTGGAACTACCAGCACTATGGTGGTGGAACTACCAGCAGTATGGTGGTGGAACTACCAGCATATGGTGGTGGAACTACCAGCAGTATAGTGGTGGAACTACCAGCAGTATGGTGGTGGAACTACCAGCAGTATAGGTGGAGGAACTACCAGCATATGGTGGTGGAACTCCAGCAGTATGGTGGGAACTACCAGCAGTATGGTGGATGAACTACCAGCAGTATAGTGGAGGAACTAACAGCAGTATGGTGGTGGAACTACCAGCAGTATGGTCGTGGAACTGCCAGAGTATGGTGGAGGAATCCAACAGTATGTGGTGGAACTACTACAGTATGTGGTGGAACTACCAGCAGTATGGTGGTGGAACTACCAGCAGTATTGTGGAGGAACTACCAGCAGTATGTGGGAACTACCAGCAGTAAGGTGGGGAACTACCAGCAGTATGGTGGTGGAACACCAGCAGTATGGTGGAGGAACTACCAGCAGTATGGTGGAGGAACTACCATCAGTAGGTGGGGAACTACAAGCAGTATGGTGGAGGAACAACCAGTAGTATGGTGGGAACTACCAGCAGTATGGTGGTGGAACTACCACAGTATGGTGGTGGAACTACAAGCAGTATGGTGGGGAACTACCAGAGTATGGTGGTGGAACTACCAGCAGTATGGTGGTGGAACTACCAGCAGTATGGTGGGGGAAATACCAGCAGTATAGTGGAGGAACTACAAGAAGTATTGTGGAGGAACTACCCGCAGTATAGTGGAGGAACTACCAGCAGTATGGTGGAAGAACTGCCAACAGTATAGGGAGGAACTACCAGCAGTATAGTGGAGGAACTACCAGCAGTATAGTGGAGGAACTACCAGCAGTATGGTAGAACTACCAACATATAGGGAGGAACTACCAGCAGTATAGTGGAGGAACTACCAGCAGTATAGGTGGAGGAACTACCAGCAGTATGGTAGTTTAACTACCAGCAATATGGTGGAGGAACTACCAGCAGTATAGTGGAGGAACTACCAGCACTATGGTGGTGGAACTACTAGCAGTATTGTGGAGGTACTCCCAGCAGTATGGTGGAGGAACTGCCAGCAGTATGTTGGTTTAACTACCAGCAGTATGGTGGAGGAACTACAAGCAGTATTGTGGAGGAACTAAGCAGTATGGTGGATGAACTCCAGCTATGGTGGTTGGAACTACCAGCAGTATGTTGGAGGAACTACAAGCAGTATGGTGGAGGAACTACAAGCAGTATGGTGGATGAACTACCAGCTTTATGGTGGTGGAACTACCAGCAGTATGGTGGAGGAACTACCAGCAGTATGTTGGAGGAACTACCAACAGTATGGTGGAGGAACTACCAGCAGTATGGTGGTGGAACAACTATCAGTATGGTGGTGGAACTACCAGCAGTATGGTGGAGGAACTACCAGCAGTATAGTGGAGGAACTACAAGAAGTATTGGTGGAAACTTTTCCTCGCAGTATAGTGGAGGAACTACCAGCAGTATTGTGGAGGAACTACCCGCATTATAGTGGAGGAACTACCAGCAGTATGGTGGAGGAACTACCAGCAGTATGGTGGAGGAACTGCCAAAAGTATGGTGGAGGAACTACCAGCAGTATGGTGGAGGAACTACCAGCAGTATAATGGAGGAACTACCAGCAGTATGCTGGAGAAACTACCAGCAGTATGGTGGAGGAACTACCAGCAGTATGGTGGAGGAACTACCAGCAGTATAATGGAGAAACTACCAGCAGTATGGTGGAGGAACTACCAGCAGTATAATGGAGAAACTACCAGCAGTATCTTGAAGGAACTGCCAGAAGTATGGTGGTTTAACTACCAGCAGTATGGTAGGGTTGTAGTGACCTAATTGTCTCAAGAATAACCTGTTGTTTGGAACTTTTATATTGAGATGACATGACTTCATATATTATATCCTACAACCTGGCAATATTTTACGGCATGATGTAAACTTGTGTAATATTGGGTATATACTTTTGTTATAAGGCTCTTGGGCCAGTTTTCTAGTATTGTTTTCATATGATTGTGAGCTGTACACATGTTTTTCATATATATCTAGTGATGTGTATATGCTTTATATTACTTAATTGTGTTGTGTTAAAAGGGGGGCGTCTTTGGTGAAATTCTTCATTGTTCAATATGGATGTAATTTGGTCCTTATTTGTACTGGGGTCAATGTTATGTTGTTGGGACATATGACGTATCGACTTAAGATGGTCGGTCAGGAAAACGTCTAGATATGTGAGTATGATTTATATTTAATATAATTTGTTGTTAGGTAAAAGGGGGTGGGGTCTCTTATTAGGCAAGTTGTTTGTTGTGTCTCTGTATGTTGTGATCTTCTAGATGATGTGTCCATTACTTATGTGTAATAATGTAGTATGTTATTGGTTCCTAATTTGCATATTAATGAATTTGTCTTGCATGGTATATATATATATATATATATATATATATATATATATATATATATATATATATATATATATATATAGTGTGTGTGTGTGTGTGTGTGTGTGTGTATTGTGTATGTTGGTTAATAAATGATACTTATATTATCAAGGGGTTGTGTCGACTTAATTATATAAGGTGATTTACAGTCAAAGTTTAGTATTTTGTTGCAATGTTTAGCTTGATGTAAATTCGTGTAATATGGGTATAGGACACTTTTGTTGTAAGGCTCTTGGGCCAAAAAAATATTTCATATGTCTATGTGTTGTATTTATGTTTTTAATAAAAAAAAATTATTAAATTACTAGAAACTTTATGAATTTTGTCCCATAGAAGTTTACCGCATTCCTTATCTAGGTTTGGGGGTCCTGTAAATCATATCCAAGATTAGTTTTTCACATCCCTCCAGAAACTGCAGCTAAATAGATTCAGTGTCTGTCGCTTCTAATTGCATATTTTGTCTAATGAAACCGTTTAAATTATCTGACTTACATCGGCACTCTGTCACTGATCCTGGTGACCCTATCGGTGTGGAATAATTTATAGCCTTGTATGTGCCATTCAGAAGGCATTTCTCTGTCTTAATCTTAGCTCATCTATCTTATTCCATACGCTTCTACTATTAGTATAGTTAACCTTAAAGGAGTTATTCACTCGCTGCGCTCTACTGTCTCTCTCTTCGTTAACCAGTTCCATTGCATTCATTAGTAACTTTATGATGAACAAACTCTTTTGAACATATCCTTGAGATATGCTGGCAAGTTATGTCACTTTCATCCCTCATACTGAAACGTAATTGTTTCCCACACACCCATACCTCTATCTTCTATCAGTTTAAAGTCCTAGATAACTTAGCAATGGTCCCCTCCAGAGAGCTAGCTAATGCTTCCACCTCTGCCCTAAACATGTACCCCATCCCTTGCATACATATTATGTTTACCATAGAAATTGTTCCAGATGAAAATGAATGGGATTGCAAGTTCTCTGCAGCACCTACCTAACCAGCACTTTACATCAGTTTTGATAGACATCCATTTATTGCCTACTCTTCTTCTAGGCAAGATGCTACATACGATCGGGACCCCTTTCTTAGACCTATTTAAATCTATAATTGTTCTGTACTTATCTAGCAGCTTAGGTCTCCTGTCCTTCCCAATATAATTTCCACCAGCACTGAGACAGATAATGGGCTTGTTCCCATTACCTGACATGATATTATCCAACCTGTTGACTATGTAAACTGAAAAGTGTCAACATGGGCTTGGTATCCCTGGTTTTGAAGGTTCTCATTATCCATCCTGTCATTTTTCTAGCAGATGCGATTGCTACGGTGTTATGGTCCTTGAAGGTGAGATCCTCTGACATGATCACTCCCAGGTCTTTGTCATTAGTTTTTCGTTCTATTGTGTCTTGCTGACCACTGCACCACAGGTCTTGCTGACCACTGCACCACAGGTCGTGCTGACCACTGCACCACAGGTCTTGCTGACCACTGCACCACAGGTCGTGCTGACCACTGCGCCACAGGTCGTACTGACCCACCAGCTCCTGGAAAAGACACTGTCTCACATTCCTATCTCTGTTACAGAAGGGAGGATCAATATATTCTACCTGGGAGTCACAATCCACAAGTATATTGCTACATTTATTAGCAGAGAAGTTAGTGGTACCTGTATCCTCACTGACCCTCGAAGTACATTCGTCCTGGAGAACAAAAGCAATTTCCAACTTTCAGATCTGCTGTTTAACCTTCCTTACTTTGACGGACGTTTCTTCCTTTACTGGAAACTTCTAGCCACTTGTAACTGCTGTCAATCTGCTCCTCACCGCTGGTAATCTGTCTCCCTTCACTAACTCCTACAACCTCACTTTCATTGCTACTTATCCAGGCGAATTTCAGTTTCATATTTTCCTCCTCTAAAAGTAAAATCTCCTTCAACACTTTGAACTGAGACTAAGACACGACAGAAGCAAGACCTGACGCTCTATTACACTCCACTAGTCTCCCAAAACAGCTCAGCACAGACGAATCAAAATGGGAGAAGGGCAGTTAAGAAATAAAAAATAGTAAGATAAATAAAAAATAGTAAGAAGAGCGAAAAGAGAGTAAAGTCGCAAGGAATTCGAGGATTAACCTAGAATGTTTCTTTCAGGTTGTTGCGTCCTCTGCTTGGACCCAATATTAATAATTAATTTTGCATGTATATATTTTCATTTCACTTAATATTATATTGCAAAGATCTTCATTAAATAGCTAAATTGAAGATGTTCAGCTTTATATTATTATCTTCCCTTATATTGTTATCTATGTTTATAGGTAGGATGTTTATTTTTAGTGTTATTTTAGGCGTTAGTTTGTTAGTGTCTGGCGGTCCCTGGCACCGCCACTGAAGTGCAGGTGTCACGTAAGGCTTGGAGGCGTGACCTCAAGTCAGTCCTGGCCTGCATAGAGCCTAGGAAACATCTCTCCCTCATGTGTTAGATTCTGACTCAGGTTTCGTTGGTGAGCTGAACCCATCTACTGGTGGTGCTGAGCTTCCGAGGACAATAGTCATTCTCTAACTTAGGGATTTGAAGTCTAAAGAGGTTGCGTGTCTCTGGGACACTCTAGTTATACCCAAGTCTTAACTTAAGTCTTTGGATCCTTTTGTGGTGTAGTATCTACGCACAGCTTCAGTCAGGAATCGTATCGTGCTGGACTCTGTTTCAGCATTGAGGGAAGTTATTGAATCTACTTGGAGGATGTGTTGATGGTCCCTGGTGTGGTCGGTAACGTTATCTTCTCGTCTCTGACGAGTTATTAGTTGAGATTTCGGCCTTTGTCTATACTTTAACATAGACTTCTGGCTTTAAGGATAATTGTTTTAAAGTTAGATAATGTATATATAGTTTCGACTGGTATCTAATAGAGATCTGTCTTTATTATTATATATGACTGGTATCATTGAGTATTAGCATTGTACAGAAACATTTATAATTTAAGTCGTACGTCGACTGTTTTCCGTATTAAGTGTATCTTTATGTATTACACTACAAGAGAAGAAATTTGTATCATACACTAAGTTTTTATAAGAATTATTTTGTATTAAAGATCATAAATTTTATTTAGTCGGATCATTGTCTCTTAATTATAATCCCCAAATAAGAATGGCATCTCTGTCCAGGGCCAACTAGACCAGAGCTTGATTAGACGTCTTGTTACAGAAAGTGCCAAAACAGGCCTAGACATGGCTCCTGACGTAACACATGTATATAGGAGTAAGATTATTGTCAAGATAAACCCACTTAGACGCAACTCAGGTAAAATCAATGTCAAAGAAATGTATAGAATCAAACACACTTTTTTCTTCTCAGATTTTACGCAGGAAGATTCTGGCAAAATTCTACAGATTATGTAGATTATGAATCATCCACTCACACTAAAAACACCTTACATTATATACGATCTATAACGACAGTGCATAACAATACTGCATAACAACACTGAAAACAATGGCCGCCAGTTGGCTTCAACTTTACCATGTTCCACAACTGTATGTTTCATAACAATTAAAACAAAACTTATGTATTAGTTGAGGTGTATAACAGAGATCAGCCAGTAGAAAAAACGTAGCAACTTATAACTTAATCCTGTAAAACCTTTGCCTCAATAAAAATAAAACTTGTGGGAGGGAGTCATTGGATAAAGGGTTTTTGTGGAAGGCAGTAAAGTGGGGGACGAAGTAAAGTGAAAAATGAGGCTGTCCAAGTGAAATATTGATGAACCAGAAAATAATGGCGAATACTTGTGAAATGTGTGTGTGTGTGTGTGTGTGTGTACTCACCTAGTTGAGGTTGCAGGGGTCGATTCATAGCTCCTGGCCCCGCCTCTTCACTGGTCGCTACTAGGTGTGTACTCACCTATATGTGGTTGCAGGAGTCGAGTTATAGCTCCTGGCCCCGCCTCTTCATTGGTCGATAAGTCATTCTCTCCCTGCTCCATGAGCTTTATCATACCTCTTCTTAAAACTATGTATGGAACTTGCTTCCACTACTTCTCTCTCCAGATTATCCACTTCCTGACAACTCTAAGGCTAAAGAAATACTTCCTAACATCCCTGTGACTCATCTGGGTTTTCACCTTCTAATTGTGGCCCCTTGTTCCTGTATCCCATCTCTGAAACATTCGAGCCCTGTCCACCTTGTCAATTCCTCTCAGTATTTTATACGTCGTTATAATGTTCCCCCTGTCCTCTAGTGTCATCAGGTTGAGTTCCCTTAACCTCTCCTCATAAGATATACCTCTCAGTTCCGGGACTAATCTTGTTGCACATTTTTGCACTTTCTCCAATTTCGTGACGTGTTTGACTAGGTGTGGGTTCCATACTGGTGCTGCATACTCCAGTATAGGCCTGAAGTCTACGGTGTACAATGTCTTGAATGACTCCTTACTGAGATGTCTAAATGCTAATCTCAGGTTTGCCAATCGCCCATATGCTGCAGCAGTTATTTGATTGATGTGTGCCTCAGGAGACATGTTCGTTATAATGCTTACCCCAAGATCCTTTTCCTTAAGTGATGTTTGCAGCCTTTGATTACCTAACCTGTACTCCGTCTGCGGTCTTCTGTGTCCTTCCCCAATCTTCATGACTTTACACTTACTGGGGTTAAACTCCAGGAGCCATTTGTTGGATCAGACTTATAGTCTGTCCAGATTCCCTTGTAATCTTAACTGATCCTAGTCCGCTTGTATTCTCCTCATCAGTTTCACATCATCAGCGAACAGTGACACTTCTGAATCTATTCCTTCCATCATTTCATTCACGTATACAAGAAACAGCACCGGACCTAGGACTGACCCTTGTGGAACCCCACTCTACACGTGCGCCCACTCTGACACTTCATCACGTACCAACACTTGTTGTTTCCTTCCTGTCAGGTATTCCCTGATCCACTGCAGTACTTTCCCTATTATTCCTGCCTGCTCCTCTAATTTTTGCATCAGTCTCTTGTGTGGTACTGTGTCAAAAACCTTGCAGTCCAAAAAGATGCAATCTACCCATCCCTCTCTCTCCTGTCTTACTTCTGTTACCTTATCGTAGAACTCAAGTAGATTTGTGACACAGGATTTTCCATCTCTGAAGCCGTGCTGATTGTCAAGTATGAGCCCAATCTTTACAATGTGTTCCACCACTCTTCTCCTGATAATATTTTCCATGACTTTACATACGGTACAAGTCAGTGATACTGGCCTGTAGTTTATCTCTGCATGTCTGTCTCCTTTCTTAAAAATTGGAACTACATTTGCTGTCTTCCACGCCTCAGGCAACTGCCCAGTTTCGATAGATTTACTGAAGATTGTTGCTAGCGGCACACACAGTTCCTCTGCTCCTTCTCTCAGTATCCAAGGAGATATGTTATCTTGGCCCACCACCTTTGAGGTATCTAGTTCACCTAGCAGTTTCTTCACCTCTTCTTTGGTTATGTGTATTGTGTCCAGCACCTGTTGGTGCACCTTACCTCCACGGTTTGCTGGAAGCATTCCCGTTTCTATTATAAATACTTCTCTAAATCTTGTGTTTAGTTCATCACATACTTCCTGGTCACTCTTTGTGAGCTCCCCTCCTTTCCTCAGCCTGATTACCTGGTCCTTGACTGTTGTTTTTCTCCTAATGTGACTGTATAATAACTTTGGTCCAGATTTGGCTACTGATGCTATGTCGTTCTCGTGTTTCCTCTGAGCCTCTTTCCTTATCCCTGCATATTCGTTTCTAGTTCTTATGTTCATTTTCTTGTTTTCTTGAGTCCTTTGCCTTCTATACCTTTTCCATGCTCTCGCACACTTGGCTTTGGCATCTTTACACCTCCAGTTAAACCATGGCCTCACTCTGGTCTTACCATTTTTTCTGTTACCCTTTGGTATGAACTTCTCCTCTGCTTCCCTGCACTTAGTGGTCACTAGTTCCATCATTTCATTTACTGTCTTTCCCTCTAGTTATCTTTCCCACTGCACTTCATTCAGGAAACATTTCGTGCCTATGTAGTCCCCTTCTTTGAAGTTCAGCTTCTCTCGTCCTTCTCGTTCTGCTGCATTCTCCCTGTTAACACTAGAAGGTAATCAAAATTCAGGACATCAAGATCACTAGCGCCAAGGGGTCTTTCGTGTGTGATATCCCTTATGTCTGAACTATTGAAGTGAATATGAGATCCAGCCTTGCTGCAACATCCTCTCCTCTCTCTCTGGTTGTAACCCTAACATGTTGGTGCATGAAATTCTCCAATACAGTCTCCAATTATGAGTAATTTTGTCCTACCCATATGAGCCCTCCTGGCCACTTCAGCTAGTGTATCCACCATTGCCCTATTGCCCTCATCATACTCTTGTCTTGGCCTCCTGCTGTTTGGTGGTGGGTTATACATCACTACTATCATCACCTTTGGACCCCCAGTCTGAAGTGTTCCTACAATGAAGTCGTCTGTTTCACTTCTGTCCATTCGTCCCATTTCCTCAAAACTCCAATGGATTTTGGTGAGCAGTGCTACTCCTCCCCCTCCTTGTTCTCTCTCTTTCCTCAGGGTCTGATATCCAGGTGGAAATATTGGATCTGTTATCATCCCTGTAAGTTTTGTCTCTGTTAGTGCTATGATGTCAGGTGATGCATCAATGATTCGTTCTTGATCCTCATCACTCTTATTTGTTATTCCATCTACATTAGTGTACAATACCTTTAGCTTCCTTTTCATTACTTTATTTAGGGAGATGGAAGAGGAAGGTGCTTGCTGGGAGGGTGGAAGACAGGGCGGAATATTATGGGAGGCTGCTGTGATTGTGAAATTAGTGCATAGGGGGTGGGGGCTATGAAGTGTGATTTGTTTCTGGTTATTGTGTTTGACTGATATGGGGTGGGAGGGGTTGAGGGAATTCTGTAAGCATTTGTGTTTGATGTTCCCCCAAAGGCTGAGCTTTCCTGTGTGTCGTTGCCTGTCCTGTCTCTTTCCTTCCACTGGTTTTGCCTTACTCTCACTCTCAGTTGTTCCCTTTCTTTTCGTGTTCTGTCTCGATTGAGGTTTACTTGTTGATATTCTTGAGAGTCCTTTAATAGTGGCTTCTGTTGTAGTATCATGTTCCATACCACTTCCGTCTTGAATGTCAATTTGATTGGTCGATTTTTGCCCTCAAATACCCCCCAAGCCTGTGAAAATTTTCTACCAGAGACATAACCTTCTCTCCTGTTATTGAAATGATGCTCTTAATCTCTTTTTCCTCCCAATGTTTTCTTTCATCATAGGTCTTCCCTTCAGCCTCCTGAAGTCCATGAATAATTATTGACCTCTTTCTCTCTTCCTATTTCTTTTCCCTCCATATCTCTGGATCTGATTTAAGCATCTATTTTGTTGTTTCCCTTATCATCTCCCGGACTCCCTGATGGCCTGAAAAAGACTTCTTAGCTCCATCCCTCCCCTCTTCAGTCAATTCGCTGCCTGCCACTTCAGTCACCTTACTCCTTTCGGTCCTCACCTTCATAACCTGCTTCAGCACATCCATTTCTTCCTCCAGTCTCTGTATCTTTGCCTTAGCTGCTACAGCTCATGATTCCCACTTCTTGCTCTCTGCAGATAGCTTCTCTAACATGTTATTGCAAAGCTCATTTAATCTTTTTTTTCCATTCTTGATCCATTTTGTACTTGAGCCTTTCTACCCATTCTTCCTTTTCAGACCAACCATCCTTGGTTCCATTGCCTTTAGGTCCTCCCTTTTCAATCAATCAAATAAGACCAGAGCTGCGGTAAGATGGGGAGGAAGAAGGATGGGTAATAATGGAAATACTGGAAAAGATGGGAGGGTGGAGGAGAGGAGGTAAGTGGCCCAACCACTATGGAGCAAGTGGTAAAGATGTACTGCAGGCGTTGATGGAGAGGGATGAGGGGCGTCGGTAAATGGCTCCCAGGTAGGAGCGCCGCCTCACTTTTGAGATCTCATTTTTTTTATCCTGTTAGGATCCTCTAGCTCCTTCAGCTTTGTGTAAAAATGAGTGTGTGTGTGTGTGTGTGTGTGTGTGTGTGTGTGTGTGTGTGTGTGTGTGTGTGTGTGTGTGTGTGTGTTTATGTTTATGTGCTAATGTGTTAGGATAGGTTTGTCTGCGTATGTATATACGTGTGTGTGTATGAGAGAGTGTATGTGTGTTTATGTGTGTGCATGTGTGTGTATGTCTGTGTGTGTGTTTGCATATGTATGTATGTGTATGATTGTGTGTGTGTATGAGTGTGTGTGTGAGTGTGTATTCACCTAATTGTGGTTGCAGGGGTCGATTCATAGCTCCTGACCTCGCCTCTTCACTGGTCGCCACGAGGTCCACTCTCTCCCTGCTCCATGAGCTTTATCATACCTCTTCTTAAACCTATGTAAGGTACCTGCTCCACTACCACACTTCCCAGTCTATTCGACTTCCTGATAACTTTATGGCTGAAGAAATACTTCCAAACTCATCAGAGTCTTCAACATCCAATTGTGACCCCTTGTTGCTGTGTCATATCTCTGGAACATCCTGACTCTGTCCACCTTGTCGATTCCTCTCAGTAATTAATATATGGTTGTCATGTCCTCCCTATCCCTCCTGTTCTCCAGTGTCGTCAGGTTGAGTTCTCTTAACCTCTCCTCGGAGGACATGCCCCTTAGCTGCGGTACCAGTCTCGTTGCAAAACTTTGCACTTTCTCTAGTTTCCTGACATGCTTAGCCAGGTGAGGGATCCAAACTGGAGCTGCATACTCCAATATGGGTCTGACGTACACGGTGTACATGGTCAGGAACGACTTCTTACTGAGATGTCGGAATGCTATTCTCTGATTCGCTAGTTGCCCATTTGCCATATGTTGTTTCGTTGATGTGCGCCTCAGGAGATGTGCTCGGTATTTAACACACTCCAAAATCCTTTTTCGTTGTGTGAGGTTTGTAGTCTTTTACCCCCTAGACTGTACTCTGTCTGCGGTCTTCTTTGCCCTTCCCTGATCTTCATGACTTTGCATTTGGTAGGGTTGAACCCCAAGAGCCAGTTTCTGGACCAGGGCTGCAGCCTGTCCAGATCTCTCTGTAGTCCTGCCTTATCCTCCTCCGACTGAATTCTCCTCATTAACTTCACATAGTCTGCAAACAGGGACACTTCTGAGTTTATTAATTCCATCATGTCATTCACATATACCAGAAACAAAACCGGTGCTAGGACTGACCACTGCGGAACCCCTCTCATCACAGGTGCCCACTCTGACACCTCATCACGTTCTATGAGTTGCTGATGCCTACCCGTCAGGTATTTTCTGATTCATTGCAGTGCCTTCCCTGTTATCCCTGCCTGGTCCTCCAGCTTTTGAAGTAATCTCTAGAGAGGAGCTGCGTCAAAAACTTTCTAGCAGTGTGTATGAGTGCATGTGTGTACTCAACTATTTGTACTCACCTATTTGTGGTTGCAGAGGTCGAGACTCAGCTCCTGGCCCCGCCTCTTCATTGACAGCTACTGTGTCCTCTCTCTCCCTGCTCCATGAGCTTTATCATACCTCGTCTTAAAACTATGTATGGTTCCTGCCTCCACTACATCACTTGCCAGACTATTCCACTTTTTGACAACGCTATGGCTGAATAAATACTTCCTAACATCCCTTTGACTCATCTGAGTCTTCAACATCCAATTGTGACCACTTGTTTCTATGTCTCATCTCTGGAATATCCTGTCTCTGTCCACCTTATCTATTCCTCGCAGTATTTTGTATGTTGTTATCATGTCTCCACTAACCCTCCTGTCCTCCAGTGTCGTCAGGTCGATTTCCCTTAACCTTTCTTGATAGGACAATCCCCTTAGCTCTGGAACTATTCTTGTTGCAAACCTTTGCACTTTCTCTAATTTCTTGACGTGATTGATCAGGTGTGTGTGTGTTTGAGTACGCACCTATTTGTGGTTGCAGGGGTCGATTCATAGCTCCTGGCCAACGCCTCTTCACTGACCGCTACTAGGTCCTCTCTCTCCCTGCTTCATGAGCTTCATCAATCCTAGTCTTAAAACTATGTATGGTTCCTGCCTCCACTACGTCACTTTCTAGGCTATTCCACTTCCTGACTTCTCTATGACTGAAGAAATACTTCCTAACATCCCTTTGACTCATCTGAGTCTTCAACTTCCAACTGTGACCTTTGTTTCTATGTCCCATCTCTGAAATTTCCTGACTTTGTTCACCTTGTGAACTCCTCGCAGTATTTTATATGTCGTTATAATGTCTCTCCTAACACTCCTGTCCTCTAGTGTCGTCAGGCCGATTTCCCTTAACCTTTCTTCGTAGGACAATCCCCTTAGACCTGGGAGTCTTGTTGCAAACCTTTGCACTTTCCCTAATATCTTGAGGTGATTGACCAGGTGTGGGTTGCAAACTGGTGCAGCATAATCCGATATGGTCCTGACGTACATGGTGTACAGAGTCTTGAACGATTCCTTATTGAGGTATCGGAATGCTATTCTTAGGTTCCCCAGACGCCCGTATGTTGCAGCAGTTATCTGATTGATGTGTACCTCAGGAGATGTGCTCGGTATTATACTCACCCCCAAGATCTTTTTCCTTGAGTGAAGTCTGCAGTCTTTGCCACCTAGACTATACTCTGTCCGCGGTCTTCTTTGCCCTTCCCTGATCTTCATGACTTTACATTTGGCAGGGTTAAATTCAAGGAGCCAGTTGCTGGACCACGCTTGTAGCCTGTCCAGGTCTCTTTGTAGTCCTGCCTGATCCTCGACTGATTTATTTCTCCTCATTAACTTCACATCATCTGCAAACAGGGACACTTCTGAGTCTATCCCTTTCATCATGTCATTCACATATACCAAAAACAGCACAGGTTCTAGGACTGACCCTTGTGGAACCCCACTCGTCACAGGTGCCCACTCTGATACCTCGTCACGTACCATGACTCGTTGTTGCCTCCTGTCAGATATTCTCCGGTGCATTGCGGTGCCCTTCCTGTTATGCGTGTCTCATCCTCTAGCTCGTGGTGTCCTGCCTTCATTAATTTTTTCATCATATATTATTATTTAAATTTTTAATTATCATGTGCACTTGCTATTCCCTCTTGTAAGTACAGTGGTACCCCTGATTTCGTACAGCTCCCAACTCGCACAATTATGTAAGTGTATTTTTGTAAGTGCTTTTGTAAGTGTATTTTTGGGGGTCTGAAACAGACTAATCTAATTTACATTTGTTATTATGGGAACAAATTCGTTCGATAACGGCACTCGAACTGCCTTTTGGAACGAATTATTGACGAAATCCGGGGTACCACTGTATTCCGTTTGCCTTCCGCCGTGTACGTGAACAAGAAAGTTATTGTGTCCCTTTGGCTGCATTCTATACTCAGTTTTCAACTGTAGCCTCGTATAGTTCTGTGTTGCAAGTATTTAGAACAAAAGGAAGGAGCACTGCAGCAAGCCTACTGGCTCAAACTAAGCAGGTCCAGGTCTCACCCACCTATTCTTTCAAGTCTTTTTCAAACCTTATATGTCTACCTGCCTGGAGTGTACCTGGAAGGTATTCCGAGGATGAACGTCCCCGCGGCCCGGTCCACGACCAGGCCTCCCGGTGGACCAGGGTCAGATCTACCAAGCTGTTACTGCTGGCCGCACGTAGTCCAACATACGAACCACAGCCTGGCTGATCCGGCACCGACTTTAAGTATCTGTCCAGCTACCTCTTGAAGGCAGTCAAGGGCCTATTGAATTCCCCTTATGCATAGTGGGATGCTTTTGAACAGTCTTGGGCTCCTGACACTTAAGGTGTTTTCTCTTAGTGTAACAATGGCGCCCCTACTTTTCATTGGGGGTATTTTGCACCTCCTGCCCAGTCTTGTATTTTCGTAGGGAGTGATTTCTGTGTGCAGATTAGGGACCATTCCTTCTAGGATTTTCGAAGTGTAGATTATGATATGTCTGTCACGCCAGCGAGTACAAGTCAAGTGCTTCCAGGCGTTCCCAGTAGTTAGGGTGTTTGATGGAACTTATATGTGCAGTAAAGGTTCTCTGTACTCTCTCTAGATCTGCAATTTCACCTGCTTTGAACGGAGATGTTAATGTACAGCAGTATTCCAGCCTAGAGAGAACAAGTGATTTGAAAAGAATCATCAATGGCTTGGCATCTGTTGTTTTGAACGTTCTCATTATCCATCCTATCATTTTCTTTGCAGTTGTGATCGTGGCACTGTTGTGATCCTTGAAAGTGAGATCCTCAGACATTATCACTCCCAGGTCCCTCACATTATTTTTTCGCTCTATTGTATGATCAGAGTTTGCAGTATACTCAGTTCTAGTATGTACAGTCATGTTCAGTATGTACAGTATGTACAGGCCGTGTTTCCTCTTTTTCTCATTTCACCCAATCTGGGTATCATTACCCACATTCTTTCAGCTCCTGTATAGGTTATATAGCTCCTCTTAAAAAAAATGTCTAACTTGTCCACTTTGTTGTTGCGTGAGGCTCCACACAGCTGCTGTGTACTCAAAGTTTGGTCTAACATTTGCTATAAAAAGTTTCTTGAATATTTCTTCAGCCATATATTTAAAAGCTGTTTTATACTTTGGCAGTGTTACACAGGAGCGCATGTCTACACCCTTGTGCCCCAGTAATGGGACATCTTCCCAGGAGGACATTTCTTTGTTCATTTTCATTTATGACCAAAAAAAAGGCTCTCATCCTTTGTAATGGTTTTCCTTTTAATTCATCTTATATTTGTTCATTTAAATGATTAATTTCCATGGCAGAACTTTATCAAAAACTTTCATAAATTTAAATAAATACAATCGGTAAATCCATTTATTTCTTGAACAATTTCTGTGATTGTTTCTTAATAACATTGTTGATTTTCATGTATTTGTGGCCCGAAACTCGAATTGTTTACTATTTAGTAAGTTCTTACTTTCCAAGTATTTTATCACATTTCCCTGATTGACTTTTTAAAATATATTTTAAGTAAATCATGAGAGAAAAAGTGGAATAGCATTAGCGACCACTGAACACTCTATGGTGGCCCTAACAAAGGTCCCAGTATGGTGGCCCTAACAAAGGTCGCAGTATGGTGGCCCTATCAAACGTCCCAGTATAGTGGCCCTAACAAAGGTCGCAGTATGGTGGCCCTATCAAACGTCCCAGTATAGTGGCCCTAACAAAGGTCCCAGTATGGTGGCCCTAACGAAGGTCCCAGTATGGTGGCCCTAACAAAGGTCCCAGTATGGTGGCCCTAACGAAGGTCCCAGTATGGTGGCCCTAACAAAGGTCCCAGTATGGTGGCCCTAACGAAGGTCCCAGTATGGTGGCCCTAACAAAGGTCCCAGTATGGTGGCCCTAACAAAGGTCCCAGTATGGTGACCCTAACAAAGGTCCCAGTACAACAACCATATTTCTCTACTGTTATAATTCACAGATCGCTCTTGGACGCAAATGTTTTAAGAAAGGAAGATCGTAGAACAGTCAAAATACAGCAAAATACATCGTATATATGATCATTGTGAATAAATTTACAAAAAACCATCAGTACACATTCTGATTCACTACCAGAGTGGTGTATAAACATGCAAAACTCTGAATAAACACAGACATAAATAAAGAGAATAATCAGACGAATATAACAGCATCACGTCCAACCACGACGTAGAACTTGTTCTTCTAGTTAGTTATGTAGCCAACCTTTCATGCGTCTTTTAGACGCCAAGGTGCTGTTGTTGGTTAGCAAAACACACCAGAAACACAGCTCATTCACACAAAAAAGGTAAAAAGCATGAAATATTCAGGTAACAAATGAAAGCAGTGCGACAGATAAGGAGCTAAGTACAGTGGACCCCCGGATTTCGTACTGCTCCCAACTCGAATAATTATGTAAGTGTGCTTTTGTAAGTGTATTTTTGTAAGTGCTTTTGTAAGTGTATTTTTGGGGGTCTAAAAGGACTAATCTAATTTACATTATTCCTAATGGAAACAAATTCGTTCGGTAACAGCATTCGAACAGCATTCTGGAACGAATTATTGACGAAATCCGGGGTCCACTACTATGAGTGTGGGAACAGAGGCCAGTAAGCTAGAACTTAATAGAACCTCCACGAAGCTGAGGTACTTGGGTAACTGTCTTAACACTAATAAATAACAGTTATCACAAAATACTATTCTCTTCTAGCTGAAAAAACAAAGACATAAGTTTTAAGACATTAGGTAAAATATAAGACATAACCAACGCATTAAAATCCATTGAGAAATAATATACAACAAGCAGTAGAGGATGTCATGCACTTAATGGAAGAATACAAGACATAGACCTCTCCTGCCACGCCGTCTATAGGCTGAGATAAACATGTTGCCTGAAGAAGGTTTCGGGGTCAACGCCCCAGCGGCCCGGTCTGTGACCAGACCACATGGAGGATCAGGGCCTGATCAACCAGGCTGTTACTGTTGGCCGCACGTAAATCGACGTACGAATCACAGCCTGGCTGGTCAGGTACTGACTTTAGGTGTCTGTCCAATGCCTTATTGAAGACAGCCAGGGGTCTATTGGTAATTCCCCTTATGTATTCTGGGAGGCAGTTGAACAGTCTTGCCCCTGACACTTACTGTGTTGTCACTTATCGTGCTAGTGGCACCCGTGCTTTTCATTGAGGGAATGTTGCATCGTCTGCCGAGTCTTGTTTTCATAGGGAGTGACTCTCGTGTGCAAGTTTGATACTAATCCCTCTAGGATTTTCCAAGTGTATATAACCATGTATCTCTCCCGCCTGCGTTCCAGGGAGTACACGTTGAGGAACTTCAAGCGTTCCCAGTAACTGAGGTATTTTATCGCAGTTATGTGTGCCGTGAAGGTTCTCTGTACATTTTCTAGGTCAGCAATTTCACTCGCCTTGAAAGGTGCTGTTAGTGTGCAGCAATATTCCAGCCTAGATAGAACAAGCGACCTGAAGAGTCATCATGGGCTTGGCATCCCTAGTCTTGAAGTCCTGCTTTAATCAGCCTAATTTCTCTTTTTCTACCTTTATTTCTGTGTAGCCAAGAGAGTCTCGACACTTCTCACACTGAGCTTCTCTTGTTAGATAACATTTGTTTGGATTGTCAACACTGAGGTCTAGCCAACCAGGAGAACCCAGTGCGCTGTCGTAGACTCCATTAGTGTCCTTTAATCCTGTCGTCTAGGATGCGATGCACGACAGGTACTTACTACTAGGTTAAAAATGGGGCAGCATGTGTTAGGAAACATACCCAACGGTTCCACCTGGGTACTGAACCACGGACACTCAGTGTTTTAGGAGAGTTCGTTGCCAACCTGAACACAGGCTCCTGGTACTGAGTTTACGACTTTCAGCTATTTTCATTTTTTATGAGGGTCAAGCTTTCTGTAATAAAGGCTTTCAGCTGTTCCTTGTTTATTGTAAGTTGCGTTAGTGCTAAATGCTGTTTCTGTTCTATATTTAGGTTTCCTAAACTATGGTATTATTACTTACTCATTCTGTGCTACATCTAATCCATTTTCATGAGAGAAGCCTCACAGCTAATTCCAGAGTCACCAATAACAGCGGAGTTATAGTTGAACAAGCTAACTAGTCTAGCTCACACGCTCTCTACTCACACTTAAGCTCTGAGCTGCACCTCCACCATCAGTATTGGCGGTGCAGCTCCCCGGTGCAGCTCCCCGGTGCAGCTCCCCGGTGCAGCTCCCCGGTGCAGCTCCCCGATGCAGCTCCCCGGTGCAGCTCCCCGGTGCAGCTCCTCGGTGCAGCTCCCCGGTGCAGCTCCCCGGTGCAGCTCCCCGGTGCAGCGGCGTGGTCTCCTTCATCGACCCCAGAGGTAAGAAGCTAGGAAATAATAACAATCTAATTTCAGTTATTTGTTATTGTAATTTAAGAAGGTGGACCGAAGTGTATACTAAAAGTTTCATGAAATTTCTCTAAAAATTAGGAGAGAAAAAAATCAAATTATTTTTGGTAATGGCAATGCCGTAATAAATTGTTTTGCCATATTGTTAATATTGACTTAACAATAACACGTATAGAGGGTACTGTACGACATATCTTTATTTTGTATCCCTCAGTTTTATAATAATATACAAGCGGTAAAGCCTATTACAAATTCCGGTTGTAGCTTTGTAGAATATATCCATAAACAATAAGACAATTTAACTAATAAGAGAATAACTTACTTTTGAGAAAACAGCCAATTGAAATTTATGGACAAAAACCGTCAGTATCGGCTCTCCACGCTGTATAACCCCTGTGGTTTAGCGCTTCTTTTGATTATAATAATAATAATAATCGTCTCTCCAACAATGTTGCCATTGTATACCTGGAGGGTAGAAGTACAAGCTTCAGACAGGATACTCTAGAAGACAAAACTCCTATGGGTTTAGCGCTTCCCCCTTGACTATAATAATAATAATAATAATAATCTAGAAGACAAAGGATTCCAGCAGAAAACAATCCACATGAGGCCAAAGTCGGAGCGAAGCCTAGCAGCATCACAAAGCCTAGCAGCATCACAAACCTAGCAGCATCACAAAGACTAGCAGCATCACAAAGCCTAGCAGCCTCACAAACCTAGCAGCATCACAAAGCCTAGCGGCATCACAAACCTAGCAGCATCACAAACCTAGCAGCATCACAAAGCCTAGCAGCATCACAAAGCCTAGCAGCATCACAAAGCCTAGCAGCATCACAAAGCCTAGCAGCATCACAAAGCCTAGCAGCATCACAAAGCCTAGCAGCATCACAAACCTAGCAGCATCACAAACCTAGCAGCATCACAGAGCCTAGCAGCATCACAAAGCCTAGCAGCATCACAAAGCCTAGCAGCATCACAAAGCCTAGCAGCATCACAAACCTAGCAGCATCACAAACCTAGCAGCATCACAGAGCCTAACAGCATCACAAAGCCTAGCAGCATCACAAAGCCTAGCAGCATCACAAACCTAGCAGCATCACAAAGTCTAGCAGCATCACAAACCTAGCAGCATCACAAACCTAGCAGCATCACAAAGCCTAGCAGCATCACAAAGCCTAGCAGCATCACAAAGCCTAGCAGCATCACAAAGCCTAGCAGCATCACAAAGCCTAGCAGCATCACAAAGCCTAGCAGCATCACAAAGCCTAGCAGCATCACAAAGTCTAGCAGCATCACAGAGCCTAGCAGCATCACAAAGCCTATCAGCATCACAAACCTAGCAGCATCACAAACCTAGCAGCATCACAAACCTAGCATCATCACAAAGCCTAGCAGCATCACAAAGCCTAGCAGCATCACAAAGCCTAGCAGCATCACAAAGCCTAGCAGCATCACAAACCTAGCATCATCACAAAGCCTAGCAGCATCACAAAGCCTAGCAGCATCACAAAGCCTAGCGGCATGACAAACCTAGCGGCATCACAAACCTAGCGGCATGACAAACCTAGCGGCATGACAAACCTAGCGGCATCACAAACCTAGCGGCATCACAAACCTAGCGGCATCACAAACCTAGCGGCATCACAAACCTAGCGGCATCACAAACCTAGCAGCATCACAAAGCCTAGCAGCATCACAAACCTAGCAGCATCACAAAGCCTAGCAGCATCACAAAGTCTAGCAGCATCACAAAGTCTAGCAGCATCACAGAGCCTATCAGCATCACAAACCTAGCAGCATCACAAACCTAGTAGCATCACAAACCTAGCATCATCACAAAGCCTAGCAGCATCACAAAGCCTAGCAGCATCACAAAGCCTAGCAGCATCACAAAGCCTAGCAGCATCACAAACCTAGCATCATCACAAAGCCTAGCAGCATCACAAAGCCTAGCAGCATCACAAAGCCTAGCGGCATGACAAACCTAGCGGCATCACAAACCTAGCGGCATCACAAACCTAGCGGCATGACAAACCTAGCGGCATCACAAACCTAGCGGCATCACAAACCTAGCGGCATCACAAACCTAGCGGCATCACAAACCTAGCAGCATCACAAAGCCTAGCAGCATCACAAACCTAGCAGCATCACAAACCTAGCAGCATCACAAAGCCTAGCAGCATCACAAAGCCTAGCAACATCACAAAGCCTAGCAGCATCACAAAGCCTAGCAGCATCACAAAGCCTAGCAGCATCACAAACCTAGTAGCATCACAAAGCCTAGAAGAATCACAAAGCCTAGCAGCATCACAAAGCCTAGCACCATCACAAAGCCTAGCACCATCATAATTACTATTGGTTGCAGACATCAGCACTCTATCTCGTCTCTAATAATGGGTTGAGATGCCATACTGTGTTTTCTTCCAAACATTCACACAAAAATAATAATAATCGGAAAAATTAAAATACAATTCTAACCAAAAAGGGGCCATCTCGGAATTTTGGTGGGCTTCTCACGAAGAATTTTAAAAGTTAGGGGGGTTCGAATCCCTGCTAGTCGCAGAATAGTTAATTGCTTGACACCACTCGTTTGATGATGAATTAATATCTGTACTGCTCGTGAAGACTGGTATTCCATCGCTTCCAGCCTGGAAGTGTTCCAGCCTGGAAGTGTTCCAGCCTGGAAGTGTTCCAGCCTGGAAGTGTTCCAGCCTGGAAGTGTTCCAGCCTGGAAGTGTTCCAGGAGTTCTTGGGTCATGAGCGAAATAAATTCGAGAAGTTTGAAAAAGAAAAAAATGAGCGAAATAAATTCTGGGAACAATTAAAAGGGTCCTCTTCGGGGTTACGTAATTTACATTTGCTCATATAACATACTCGAAATTGTTCGTTATTTTACGAAAGAGGCATTTTGATAATTCACATATAAAATTAGACGTAATGTGATTATGAATTTTTTTGTAATAATGATCTGATATATAATGTGAAAATGATCAGTACCTAGCGAGTGCAATACCCTATCTGTGAATGTAACCTGACCTGGCTGGGTCGGGGCATTGGCTTAACCCGGTGGGAGACTTGGACGTGCCTCGCATGGGCCAGTAGGCCTGCAGCAGTGTTCCTTCTTATGTAACTGACAATTGTTTCTTGCTGGTAGAGGGCAGGAGAAGGGTGAAGGTGGTGGGCTGGTATAACAGTGGAGGTGGCAAGTACTTGCCACCTCCACTGTTTCCAGCCCACCACCTTCACCCTTCTGCCCTTGGTGGGGTACTTCTCAGCTCCAACGTTCATCGTGACCGATCACCAACTCTCACCCTTCGAAGCGTACCTCCAAGTCTGACCTCCAACGCCTCAGGAAGGTATCTACACCCTTGAATTTAAGTCTGTTACTCTTAGTGGAAAATAGCTGGGGATGGCAGGGTGAGACAGGAGGTGAATGGGGTGGGGCAGTGATAGGTGGCGTGGGGGTAGGGAAAGGGCAGTGTGATTGTGGAGGACTGGGGAGTGGTGGGGAGACTGTTCAAACAAAATAGAACTGGCGAGAATTTAAAAGGAAGATTATACAGGGAAGACCACAAAGGGGTCCCGATATCTGCCCCTTTTGTACGTGGGTAGAACACTCGAGGAAGAACCCCTGTGCTACGACTCAGGTGTTGTTAGGGACACATTAATACAAGGTACCTAGGTGGTGTGGGAACAACACTAAAATGAATCAAGTTGGTGTTGTGAACATATAGCAAGTAAATTGTCTAATATGTGTAGGGGACTCGAGAAAAGTGATACATCTAGGTGGTGTGGATGACATGAATGCCATCCACAATGACTGACATGACCAGGTTAAGGCATTGGCATAAGTCGGTGGGAGAATTGGACGTGCCTCGCATGGGCCAGTAGACCTGCTGCAGTGTTCCTTCTTTCTTATGTTCTTCTTAAATCGTTTAGGTGGCGTAAAACGCCATAATAAAACACATCACTAAAACATGTCTTCGTGTTATGGAAACACAAAATAAGTAGGTGCATCTATGTGGAGTGGAAGATACATAAGAAGTTAAGACGTTTAGGTGTGGAACACATGAAAAGCAAAGTTAGGGATAATAGATTACTGGGATTTATATCAAGAAGTGTTAGCAACAGAAGTCCAGAGGTTATATTAAAGCTTTATACATCATTAGTAAGGCCTCACCTAGATTACGCAGCTCAGTTCTTGTCTCCATATTACAGAATGGACATAAATTCGTTAGAAAACATTCAGCGTAGAATGACTAAATTAATACATAGCATTAGAAATCTTCCTTACGAAGAAAGATTGAAGACCCTTAAATTACATTCACTTGTAAGACGTAGAATGAGGGAGACATGATCGAGGTATACAAGTGGAAAATGGGTATTAACAAAGGGGATATAAATAAGGTCTTGAGGATATCTCTCCAAGAGAGAACCCGCAATAATGGATTCAAGTTAGATAAGTTTAGATTTAGAAAGGATATAGGAAAGTATTGGTTTGGAAATAGGGTAGTTGATGAGTGGAACAGTCTGCCTAGTAGGGTTATTGAAGCAAGGACCTTGGGTAGTTTTAAATTTAGGTTGGATAAATTCATGAGTGAAAGGGGTTGGATTTGAGTGGGAATTGCACATGAGTAAATAAAATTATCAAAGCTTATTTCTTGGATAGCATTGAAAATTAGGTTGAACAAATATTCTGTTAGTGGGATGGAATGTGTAGGACTTGCCTAGAATGGGCCAACAGGCCTGCTGCAGTGTTCCTCCTTTCTTATGTTCTTATGTTTGGAGAGGGCGACATATGAAACAGGGAACATCATAAGAACATAAGAAAGGAGGAACACTGCAGCAGGCCTGTTGGCCCATACTAGGCACGTCCTTCACAATCCGTCCCACTAACAGAATATTTGCTCAACCCAATTTTTAATGCTACCCAAGAAATAAGCTTTGATAATTCTATTTATTCATGTGCGAGTCCCACTCAAATCCAACCCCTCTCACTCATGAATTTATCCAACCTAAATGAAACTACCCAAGGTCCTAGCTCAATAAGCCTACTAGGCAGACTGTTCCACTCATCAACTACCTATTTCCAAACCAATACTTTCTATATCCTTTCTAAATCTAAACTATCAACTGAATCCATTATTGCAGGTTCTCTCTTGGAGAGATATCCTCAAGACCTTATTTATATCCCCTTTGTTAATACCCATTTTCCACTTGTATACCTCGATCATGTCTCCCCTCATTCTACGTAAGGAAGATTTCTAATGCTATGTATAAATTTAGTCATTCTACGCTGAATGTTTTCTAACGAATTTATGTCCATTCTGTAATATGGAGACCAGAACTGAGCTGCGTAATCTAGGTGACTACTAATGATGAATAAAGCTGTAATATAACCTCTGGACTTCTGTTGCTAACACTTCTTGATATAAATCCCAGTAATCTATTTGCCTTATTACGTACGCTTAGGCATTGCTGTCTTGGTTTAAGGTTGCTGCTTACCATCACCCCCAAGTCCTTCTCGCAATCTGTATGGCTAAGTTCTACGTTAATATGGATGTTGGGGATAGATATCGAGCAGGTCGTCTTGGAGTGGGAGGGAGGGTTACTTACATATTAAATATGTCGTCATGGGTAATTTAAATCCTAATGTTTCTCAGACGAAAAACACAAGGTGCGTGTAAAGAAAATATGTGAGAAATAAACACCAACACACAACACCTAAGAAAGAGGTAAAAATTATGAAAATTTTCCATTTGACAAATATTTAATCAAGTGAGAAACCTGTGATGGGCCAAACTTGTTCAGTAAATCTGTAAAAAAACAATGTATTGGACAATATGTCAGGCTTTAGTATGGAAAAATAAACACATAAGCAGTATAATGTGATCCTTTATTGACAACGTTTCGCCCACGCAGTGGGCTTTATCGAGTCACAGACTCGATAAATCTGTCTGTGACTCGATAAATCTGTCTGTGACTCGATAAAGCCCACTGCGTGGGCGAAACGTTGTCAATAAAGGATCACATTATACTGCTTATGTGTTTATTTTTCCATTGTGTCGGTATTTTATACCATTTATTTCCAGGCTTTAGTATATTGAATAAAGTTGGGCAGCATAAAGTGAGAAGCCTATATTATCTTGAGGCCTCAGTTTCACGAGTAAAACTGAACGACATAATGTGGGATGCAAATGAGATGGGACCTTAATTTGTCGAGCAATCCTCACTACTGTGACTCCAGGGGAACAAACAGTGAACTTTTTATTGCTGAAGAAGATTTGGAGCACAGCATCACTGGTATTATCTTTGAGCCACCTGGATACTCACTTGAAGCAGACACAGTGGGACAGACACTTGAAGCAGACCCAGTGGGACAGACACTTGAAGCAGACACAGTTTGACAGACACTTGAAGCAGACCCAGTGGGACAGACACTTGAAGCAGACCCAGTGGGACAGACACTTGAAGCAGACCCAGTGGGACAGACACTTGAAGCAGACACAGTGGGACAGACACTTGAAGCAGACCCAGTGGGACAGACACTTGAAGCAGACCCAGTGGGACAGACACTTGAAGCAGACCCAGTGGGACAGACACTTGAAGCAGACCCAGTGGGACAGACACTTGAAGCAGACACAGTGGGACAGACACTTGAAGCAGACACAGTGGGACAGACACTTGAAGCAGACCCAGTGGGACAGACACTTGAAGCAGACCCAGTGGGACAGACACTTGAAGCAGACACAGTGGGACAGACACTTGAAGCAGACCCAGTGGGACAGACACTTGAAGCAGACCCAGTGGGACAGACACTTGAAGCAGACACAGTGGGACAGACACTTGAAGCAGACCCAGTGGGACAGACACTTGAAGCAGACCCAGTGGGACAGACACTTGAAGCAGACCCAGTGGGACAGACACTTGAAGCAGACCCAGTGGGACAGACACTTGAAGCAGACACAGTGGGACAGACACTTGAAGCAGACACAGTGGGACAGACACTTGAAGCAGACACAGTGGGACAGACACTTGAAGCAGACACAGTGGGACAGACACTTGAAGCAGACACAGTGGGACAGACACTTGAAGCAGACACAGTGGGACAGACACTTGAAGCAGACACAGTGGGACAGACACTTGAAGCAGACAAAGTGGGACAGACACTTGAAGAAGACACAGTGGGACAGACACTTGAAGCAGACCCAGTGGGACAGACACTTGAAGCAGACACAGTGGGACAGACACTTGAAGCAGACACAGTGGGACAGACACTTGAAGCAGACACAGTGGGACAGACACTTGAAGCAGACACAGTGGGACAGACACTTGAAGCAGACACAGTGGGACAGACACTTGAAGCAGACACAGTGGGACAGACACTTGAAGCAGACACAGTGGGACAGACACTTGAAGCAGACACAGTGGGACAGACACTGCAGGACCCACATATGTCACTGGAGAACAGATTAAACTGTAAGTCACAGCCAGAAGGACCAGCATCATAAATTATAGTGAGGAAAGTTTGAGGAATAAAACTTAGGGTGAATTACTGCCACGTTAATATTGGCCACCAGACCCAAAGTTGGGAAGTTCTAGCCAGTGTTACCAATTGAAATATCCGATAAATGTTACTAGTAGAAATGTCATAGAAATATTAGGAGAGAGAGACAGACAGATAAACAAAGAGAAAGACAGACAGAGAGCTCGTTTTGCATTCATAACATGTAAACACGTGACTTTAAACGAAAACATTCATTCGAGAAATTGAATGGATTATAAATGCAATACAAACAACAGTACACAGCAACCTGTACTCTAAACAGAACGTTCATTTATGCACGTGTTACAGTGCATAGATCTGTACATGATCTAACTAGAATCAATTTTTTCTTACTTTATGCGTATACAAGAAATAATTAGGTGAGATTATTCTAAGCTTACATCTATTACCTGGTATTTAATTCAGATCAAATAACTACCACACTAATTAAGTAATAACATTAAGAAGCAGCTTACGTCCACTTGCGCAATATATTTACCGGTGATAATTTTTAACTAATGATGATTCCCAGTTACAATTCTTTACCCATGATGATTCCCCAGATACAATCGTCAATTCTTCATGTGGAATGTTATTACTTTCTCTCACTTCCTATATGTTGCATTTATCTGCAATAAATTTCATCAATCTATCAATTCACTTGGAGAACAACAAGGCACAATACCGTGACTGGAACAATACACAAATAGCCCTCACATAGAAGAGAGGAACTTATGACGACGTTTTGATCGAACTTGGACCATTTACAAGTCACACTGACACACTACCACCATTACCTCTACCACTACTTCTCTACTTCCTTCTTCCTCTCTATATCCCGTCCCTCTCCCCCTCGCCTATATTTACTGGCTCCTTCACCCTCGTGTGTTAGTGTGACTTGTAAATGGTCCAAGTCGGACTGAAACGTCGTCGTAAGTCTGTCTCCTATGAGCGGGTTATTTGTATAGTGCATCACTTCACTTACTCAATTTGTGAAAGTTTTCCTTTAATAATTTACAACTCATCTATAATATTCCGGCTTAAATTATAATATAATTTTCTTCGTGTGTTGGCAGGTCTTCTCAGTATTGTAAATATTGTGTTACTGGGACAACAAGCCAATACGTGGATACATAAACACGTAATGTACAAATAAATTTACTGAGACCTTCGTCAGGTGTCGAGAGTTAACAAAGTAACATCCTGAGAGATACAGTGTCTAAAATATAACTTTGTTTTGTATTTCTTGTCTTTATATAGAAAAGTCGATGTTTGAACCGATTCAAGAAAAGTTTTATTTTGTTTCGAATGTTTTTATTTTCAGTCTCTAATTAGTTAGTAAGGGTGGTGGTTGTGGTTAATGCTGGTAGTGATGGTTGTGGGTATTGGTGAAAGGGTGATAGTTGGGAGAAATAGTTTGAGCGATGGTTGTGAGAGATGGTTTTCCTGCGTAATGGTGGTTGTTATGATTCACGGTGTTGATGGTTGTGAGGTATGGGGATAGTAGTGAGAAATGGTGATGGTTATGGTTGTAATTGTGATGGTGAGTTTAGGCAATACCTGGACATTTGTGTTCCAGACCATGGTGGGGGAGATATCAAGACTTCACACCATGGTAGTGATGATGGTAGGATATCAAGGCTACTGACATTATAATAATTGTGGTGACGTCAGGACATCAGACAACGAAGGTGGTTGATGATTAAGACGCATGTGCAACAGTTAGATATCTTTCTTGTTGAAACGTTTCGCCTACACGGTAGGCGTCTTCAGTCAAATATGGAGGCAGCAGGAATAGTAGTAGAAGGAAGATGATGTAATCAGTCTAGCAATTTTGGAGAAATAGTATTTGAGGTGGTCAGTCCCTCAGGGATTGACCGCCTCAAATACTTGCTGCCTCCGTATTTGACTGAAGAAGTCTACTGTGTAGGCGAAATATTTCAACAGTAAAGATACCTAACAGTTGTTCATGTGTCTTAATCATCAACTTGTTAGTATTTTATATCATTTTGAACACGGAAGATGGTAATGGCAGGGCATCAGAGCTTCACGTAATACCCGTCATCACTTCTGAACGTCACAATAGTTTATGTCTAGTTCAAGAGAGTTTAGGTCCCATGGGGGGTGAGGTGGAAAGACGGGACAGGCGAACAATAGCTGTGGAGAGGAGTGTCCACAGTCGAAGAAAAAATGCCAGGGCTTACCCCAGCAGGTAGGCGCTCGTGGGACAGACTTGGGGAAAAAACTGGAAGAGAGCAAAGCTGTGTATGCAGCAGTCTCGTGGTAGGTGAGGTCTTGAGTCTTGAGAGCTGGTATTTTCTAGGTCGCAGGGGAAGGCAGGCAGGTAGGAACATCAGAGGGCAGCAGGTAGGTGGGAGTTATTGTAGTATTTGAGGAAGAACATTTCCAGTGGAGCCATTTTCAAACTTCTTAAAGCTGCTCCTGAAGAGGTGGTGAAGTTTGGTCTTGTTGGCAAAAGTGAAACGAAGAGGCTTAATGAACTCAAGAACTTGGTTGAGTGTGTAGTGAAGAGGTGATTCGCAGGCAAACTTGACTGTTCCAGCACTTGTGTTTAGTTCAGAGCAGGTCATGGTGACACCATTCCAGGGAGAGGTGTAGAAAGTAAGGTTTTCCCAAGAGGGTCTGCTGGAGTCGTCGCTATCTGCTTCGTCAGCGGATTCGTCAGAAGATTCAGGTACAATTGTTTCTACTGTGATGTGTTGAGAGGAGGCTGGGAGTCTAGAGTATTTGTGATCTGGTTGGTTGTTGGTGGATGTTGAGAGATGGTAGTGGTCACTGGGGGTGGCTCAGGAGTGTTTTTTTGGGCGGAGTCAGGATTTGGGCCTGAAGTTGATGTGAAGTTAACTATGTTTGGGATAATCTCGAGGAAGTAATGTGATGGTGGCGAGTCAGGAAAGTTGAATGTCGGCATGTTGTTAAGACGGAATAGTTTGTTAATTGCAGTGTTGAATGTGCCTGAGTTTGCTGCATTGGCGAGGTGCACATACATCATGCAATACAGCACCTTAGAGGGAGCAGCGTCAGGGAGTGCAGAGAGGGAGCAGCGTCAGGGAGTACAGAGAGGGAGCAGCGTCAGGGAGTGCAGAGGGAGCAGCGTCAGGGAGTGCAGAGGGAGCAGTGTCAGGGAGTGCAGAAGGAGCAGCGTCAGGGAGTGCAGAGGGAGCAGCGTCAGGGAGTGCAGAGAGGAAGTTGGTGGATACAGATGACTGCTGTGTGGCTTGGAGAATTCTGGCGGTGTCCGATTGCAGTTTTGAGATGGCAGCACATGTCCGCGATTTGGGGCTGTTCTTCTTGGCTTCTTCATTAATTTTCTTCGAAATTACTTTTTTTCGTAGTGGGCATTTGACAGCAAGACATGTTGGAGTAGCATTGGTGGTGGTCCAGCTTTGAAGTCATGACCTTCTTTGCCACAGGTAGAACAAAATTTCTTGTCTTTATTGGGACAGTGCTTGGTTGAGTGTTGATAAGAGTAACAGTTCCAACAGGGAGAGACATGGGCGAAACGTTCAGGTTCTATGTGGCGTGGATGTATGTGGTAACATGAGATAGCTAGTCTATTAAAGAGTGTTTGGGTAGTCATATCTATGTTTGAAAAGGTGATTTTGATCAAAGATGAAGCATTGGGAATTCGTGTGATGGTGTCTACAGAGGCCCAGGTGTTCTGTTCTTCAATAGATGTCTTCAGTTCATCCGTTGGTAAGGATGTGATTATCTTATCCTATCATTTAACAAAATATGAACGTTTCGTCATTAAGGAGGGAGACGGTGATATGTTGAATTGTCGGTCTCGTAATGTATTCATTGCAGTGTCGTTCATATGCTGCTTCATTGTCGTCGGTACAGACGACAATAAACGAGTCCTTGAGGGAGTGGATCGCTGTGAATTTAAGCTGCAGACAGGTCGTTATGGCGGCAGCAAGTGATAGTTCAGTGGAGTCATAACACCACTGGCTGGTTTGATCTTGACACCATGTGAGAACATCGTGGAACAGGTAGAGGTTCCCCTCCCCAACAGGGAGCTACTGTGACTGCACACGGCAAAGTCAGCAGGAGCTACTGTGACTGCACACGGCAAGGTCAACAGGAGCTACTGTGACTGCACACGGCAAGGTCAGCAGGAGCTACTGTGACTGCACACGGCAAGGTCAGCAGGAGCTACTGTGACTGCACACGGCAAGGTCAGCAGGGGCTACTGTGACTGCACACGGCAAGGTCAGCAGGAGCTACTGTGACTGCACACGGCAAGGTCAGCAGGAGCTACTGTGACTGCACACGGCAAGGTCAGCAGGAGCTATTGTGACTGCACACGGCAAGGTCAGCAGGAGCTACTGTGACTGCACACGGCAAGGTCAGCAGGAGCTACTGTGACTGCACACGGCAAGGTCAGCAGGAGCTACTGTGACTGCACACGGCAAGGTCAGCAGGAGCTACTGTGACTGCACACGGCAAGGTCAGCAGGAGCTACTGTGACTGCACACGGCAAGGTCAGCAGGAGCTACTGTGACTGCACACGGCAAGGTCAGCAGGAGCTACTGTGACTGCACACGGCAAGGTCAGCAGGAGCTACTGTGACTGCACACGGCAAGGTCAGCAGGAGCTACTGTGACTGCACACGGCAAGGTCAGCAGGAGCTACTGTGACTGCACACGGCAAGGTCAGCAGGAGCTACTGTGACTGCACACGGCAAGGTCAGCAGGAGCTACTGTGACTGCACACGGCAAGGTCAGCAGGAGCTACTGTGACTGCACACGGCAAGGTCAGCAGGAGCTACTGTGACTGCACACGGCAAGGTCAGCAGGAGCTACTGTGACTGCACACGGCAAGGTCAGCAGGAGCTACTGTGACTGCACACGGCAAGGTCAGCAGGAGCTACTGTGACTGCACACGGCAAGGTCAGCAGGAGCTACTGTGACTGCACACGGCAAGGTCAGCAGGAGCTACTGTGACTGCACACGGCAAGGTCAGCAGGAGCTACTGTGACTGCACACGGCAAGGTCAGCAGGAGCTACTGTGACTGCACACGGCAAGGTCAGCAGGAGCTACTGTGACTGCACACGGCAAGATCAGCAGGAGCTACTGTGACTGCACACGGCAAGGTCAGCAGGAGCTACTGTGACTGCACACGGCAAGGTCAGCAGGAGCTACTGTGACTGCACACGGCAAGGTCAGCAGGAGCTACTGTGACTGCACACGGCAAGGTCAGCAGGAGCTACTGTGACTGCACACGGCAAGGTCAGCAGGAGCTACTGTGACTGCACACGGCAAGGTCAGCAGGAGCTACTGTGACTGCACACGGCAAGGTCAGCAGGAGCTACTGTAACTGCACACGGCAAGGTCAGCAGGAGCTACTGTGACTGCACACGGCAAGGTCAGTGAGGTGTGTCTAGCAGACAACCTCCTCCTTCAATTTAAAGATTAACTGTAAATCGAATGCTCTAAAATTCTTAGCATAGTTGGATTAAATCCGATAAATAAATGTTTTGCAGTAAAGTGTAAAGAATTCGTGAAGTGTGTAATGGCTCTACAGATTATCAATTACGATTGAGCTTATAATAAAAAAATCGTCGATCTTTTGTTACATTCTCCAAACAATGCATTTTTTGATGAATTAAGCAAATAAAAGAGCACATATTCGAACCTTCATTAAAATGTCAACTGAATGTGTCGTCCAGCCAGTCACAGTTTGGTCACCAGTTTGTATGGCTGGTGATCACTAACTAATTAAGGGCAACGTTTGTATGGCTGTTGACTCATTGACCAATGACAGTAAGCCTATGCCACGGGTGACTTACAAGATGATCCCAGCACTGCAAGGTGTATGATGTGGGTGACTTATAAGATGATCCCAGCACTGCAAGGTGTATGATGTGGGTGACTTATAAGATGATCCCAGCACTGCAAGGTGTATGATGTGGGTGACTTACAAGACGACCCCAGCACTGCAAGGTGTATGATGTGGGTGACGCACAATCTAATGATAAAACGTCTAAGTGACTCAAAGCAGTCAGTCTTATGTGGTAGGTGTCTCCAAGCAATCAGTTTCATGTGGTAGGTGACTCAGAGCAATCAGTCTCATGTGGTAGGTGACTCAGAGCAATCAGTCTCATGTGGAAGGTGACTCAAAAAAATCAGTCTCATGAAGTAGGTGACTCCAAGCAATCAGTCTCATGTGGTAGGTGACTCCAAGCAATCAGTCTCATGTAGTAGGTGACTCTAAGCAATCAGTCTCATGTGGTAGGTGACTCAAAGCAATCAGTCTCATGTAGTAGGTGACTCAAAGCAATCAGTCTCATGTAGTAGGTGACTCCAAGCAATCAGTCTCATGTGGTAGGTGACTCCAAGCAATCAGTCTCATGTAGTAGGTGACTCCAAGCAATCAGTCTCATGTGGTAGGTGACTCCAAGCAATCAGTCTCATGTAGTAGGTGACTCAAAGCAATCAGTCTCATGTAGTAGGTGACTCCAAGCAATCAGTCTCATGTGGTAGATGACTCAAAGCACTCATGTGATAGGTGACTCAGAGCAATCAGTCTCATGTGGTAGGTGACTCAAAACAATCAGTCTCATGTGGTAGGTGACTCAAAGCGCTCATGTGGTAGGTGACTCAGAGGAATCAGTCTCATGTGGTAGATGACTCAGAGGAATCAGTTTCATGTGGTAGGTGACTCAGAGCAATCAGTCTCATGTGGTAGGTGACTCAAAGCAGTCAGTCTCATGTGGTAGATGACTCAAAGCGCTCATGTGGTAGGGGACTCAGAGCAATCAGTCTCATGTGGTAGGTGACTCTAAGCAATCAGTCTCATGTGGTAGGTGACTCTAAGCAATCAGTCTCATGTGGTAGGTGACTCAGAGCAGTCAGTCTCATGTGGTAGGTGACTCAGAGCAATCAGTCTCATGTGGTAGGTGACTCAGAGCAGTCAGTCTCATGTGGTAGGTGACTCAGAGCAGTCAGTCACACAGTGGTGACGAAACGTTCACCAGTAGGAAAGTTAAGGTGAGAGTTACGAGAGGAAACATTAATCTAAGAGTCACTGGACTTAATATTAAACTAAGAGTTACTTGTGGAAATTTTATACTTAAAGCCACTGGAAGAAACATTAAACTTAGAGTAACTGGAAGAAACGTCCAGCTGAGAGTCACTGGAGGGAACATTATGCTGAGAGTCACTGGAGGGAACATTATGCTGAGAGTCACTGGAGGGAACATTATGCTGAGAGTCACTGGAGGGAACATTAGGCTGAGAGTCACTGAAGGGAACATTAGGCTGAGAGTCACTGAAGGGAACATTAGGCTGAGAGTCACTGGAGGAAACAACAAACTAAGTCAACCTATTTATATTTTACTATGTCTATTTTTTGGTGCTTTAACGCCAACTTGTTAACGCCATCGACATTTATTAAGCTGCTTAACTATGTATTTTACATTAAATTACGTTAAATTATTTTAGGTTAGACTAGTCAATATTAAGGTGGTATCAGGTTATATAAACCAATAAAAACCGTATGTTTGCTTGTGTGATATGACTAGAAGTGACCTACAGACACTCAGGTATTTTACTGATAACGAGTCATATCAGTGTTTGAACATAAGGATCAGGAGGGTATGCAGGGTAAAACAAAAGTGACTTTAGTTCACGTCAACTTCATTTCAGTATCTATTTAGAATTGTGTGTAATACTGTTATAATTTTTGTATTTATCTTGTTTACGAGATATAATATTTACCTAATATCATAAAAACGCATGTTTTTATGCGTGGTTCTCCAAAAAAATGTAACTTGTACTGCACAGTTTCCCACACTCTTCCAAATTGGCTGGAGCCAAGGATGCCATGTGCCCTTTTCACCTGTGTCGCGTCTGTGTCACTAATTATTTTTAGCTTACCTCGCACTAGGCGTCCTTGTCTTGACTCTATATTAGTTGAAGGTTGTCACTGGTCCTAGACTGACGTGCTGCTGTCAATGCTGTCACCTCCAGGTGGCATATTTAGTTCTGAGTGTTCTTCTTTGGCATTATATTCCCTTACGCATCTTTAGTTCTGAGGCAGTGTGTGTACTGGAGTTCTTGAAGAATTACCTCACAGTGATCATATTTAGGATATTCAAGCAGTCTTTTGGATTCTTGCAGATCGTTCCTATGGGAACACAAGGTAATTATACTGTCTAGCATTGTAATTAGGGCTTTGTTGTGTAAGTCCACCTTAGGATGTTTGACAGTCATTACTGCTGTGCCAAATCAAAGTCGAGAACAACATCCAGTATTGGGCCCCTACTTAAACGAGATGGGTCCTACACAGATGACAGCAAGGAAATGAGTGAGCTACTCAAGTCTCAGTATGACTCGGTTTTTAGTGAGCCGCTAACCAGACTGAGAGTCGTAGACCTAAATGAATTTTTTTATGAGAGGGACACAGAATTTGGTAGACACACACCTATCTGACATTACCCTGACGCCAAATGACTTCGAAAAGGCGATAAATGACATGCCATGCACTCCGCTCCAGGCCCTGACTCATGGAACTCAGTGTTCATCAAGAACTGCAAGAAGCCCCTATCACGTGCTTTTAACATCCTATGGAGAGGGAGCATGGACACTGGTGTCGTCCCGCAGTTACTAAAACAACAGACATAGCCCCACTCCACAAAGGGGGCAGTAAAGCAATAGCAAAGAACTACAGACCAATAGCATTAACGTCCTATATAATAAAAATCATTGAAAGGGTTCTAAGAAGCAAGATCGCCACCCATCTAAATACCCATCAGTTACACAACCTAGGGCAGCATGGGTTTAGAGCAGGTCGCTCCTGTCTGTCCAAGCTACTGGACCACTATGACAAGGTCCAGGATGCTGTAAAGACAAACAGAATGCAGATGTAATATGCGTGATAAAGGAATAACGGGAAAAGTAGTAGTTGTCAACAGTGTAAAGTCTGAGGCGGCTACGGTAAAAAGCTCTGTTCCACAAGGCACAGTACTTGCTCCCATCCTGTTCCTCATCCTCATATCGGACACAGACAGGGATATAAGCCACAGCACCGTGTCTTCCTTTGCAGATGACACCCGAATCTGCATGACAGTGTCCACCATTGAAGACACTGCAAGGCTGCAGGCGGACATCAACGAAATCTTTAAATGGGCTGCAGAAAACAATATGAAGTTCAGTGATGAGAAATTTCAATTACTCCAATATGGAAAACATGTGGAAATTAAAACTTCATCGGAGTATAAAACAAATTCCAACCACAGAATAGAACGAAAAACTAATGTCAAAGACCTGGGAGTGATCATGTCAGAAGATCTCACCTTCAAAGACCATAACATTGTATCAATCGCATCTGCTAGAAAAATGACAGGATGGATAATGAGAACCTTCAAAACCAGGGATGCCAAGCCCATGATGTCACTCTTCAGGTCGCTTGTTCTATCTAGGCTGGAATATTGCTGCACACTAAAAGCACCTTTCAAGGCAGGTGAAATTGCTGACCTAGAAAATGTACAGAGAACCTTCACGGCATGCATAACTGCGATAAACCACCTCAATTACTGGGAACGCTTGAAGTTCCTAAACCTGTACTCTCTAGAACGCAGGCGGGAGAGATACATTATTATATACACTTGGAAAATCCTAGAGGGATTAGTACCAAACTTGCTCATGAAAATCACTCCCTATGGAAGCAAAAGACTCGGCAGACGATGTAACATCCCCCCAATGAAAAGCAGGGGTGCCACTAGCACGATAAGAGAGAACACAATAAGTGTCAGGGGACCAAAACTGTTCAACTGCCTCCCAGCATACATTAGGAGGATTACCAATACACCCCTGGCTGTCTTCAAGCAGGCACTGGACAGGCACCTAAAGTCAGTACCTGACCAGCCGGGCTGTGGTTCGTACGTCGGGATGCGTGCGGCTAACACTAACAGCCTGATTGATCAGACCCTGATCCACCATGAGGCCTGGTCACAGACCGGGCCGCGGGGGCGTTGACCCCCGGAACTCTCTGCAGGTAGATCACAACATTCCAGGATTCTAGAGATCAGAATGTGTTATACAGTCTAGGAATTTTTTTAACTTTCACTATGTGAAGTTAAGCTAAGGTGAAGTTAAGCTAAGGTGAGGTTAAGCTAAGGTGAGGTTAAGCTAAGGTGAAGTTAAGCTAAGGTGAAGTTAAGCTAAGGTGAAGTTAAGCTAAGGTGAAGTTAAGCTAAGGTGAAGTTAAGCTAAGGTGAAGTTAAGCTAAGGTGAAGTTAAGCTAAGGTGAAGTTAAGCTAAGGTGAAGTTAAGCTAAGGTGAAGTTAAGCTAAGGTGAAGTTAAGGTGTCTCCATAATCTTTTTCTCAGGAAACAGACAAATTTTAAATGACTGTAAATGTGGAACATATCATTAAAACCTTAACTCTATGAATATTGAGTAACTCTAAGTTATAAACGTGTTGGAGAAGTGCAAGACACCTAGCAATACCCTATAAGTTCTTTGCACAAACCATAAATGTAATAATCAGGGACATTTTGTTTCCTGGAGGAAGAACTGTTGATGCTGCTGTGAGTAGTTCAAACATCTTGGCAGAACCTTGCCAAGTGATCCTGCTGATAAGAGGGCCATATCTCTTCCAACCCTTACTGCAACTAAAGCTGTGGGTCAAACTACTTAACTACTTAACCCTACAATTCTCTAATATGATAAGGAATGTCACTGAGTTACGTACTCATAGCACTAGAGACATGCAGACTCCTGGGAATCATCAGCATACATTGCCTGCCTCTGTCAGTAGACACTCCTAAAGACCGAGATACTGGGACTCAGTCTGACGAGCTCACTATTAATGAATTTCCTGCTATACCTCCTATTCCCGAGTGGAATTATTTCCACTTTTTTCGAATATAACCCAGACACATATTTAGACACAACCACCTGTCTTAAACTGACCTGAAGACCAGTGGGCTGCCTCTTACACACTGCTTTAAGTGGGAAAATTCTGGAGAGTAGAGCATCATTTCTATTTGATATATAATGATTATGACAAAGTCAAGGAAGCTGTTCTTGACGTATAAGATGTAATTTCTATAAGATATCAGTCGGCTTCTTCAGTCGCATACAGAAGAGGCAGCGGAAGCAGTGGAGATGTAGAAGAGACGAGGTAACCAGTCCATCACCCTTGAAGACGTAGGTTTGAGGGGGTCAGTCCCTCAGCCTGGAGAAGAATTCTGCTCCATATTTTGGAACACAGTTCCAGTTGGTGAGGAGATGCTTATGTTGAAACTTATAATGAATTATCCCAGCATATTTTGGACAAGGAATTTTATAACTGTCTTCCTCCAAATCTTCAGGAAAATATATGATAGACCGAGTCTAAGATGGCTACCATAGCTACTATTTATGACGTAACTAGTAATATTTTACAAATGACAGCTTATCCACAGAAGAGTAGACATTAAGGCAAATATATGTCTGGGAGTGAAGGATCTACCACCGCATCTTCAGAGGTGAAAAAATAATGTTATCCCTCACCTCTGAGTCGTGCTTCAGCCTCCACTACCCAACATCAAGAGATTTCTGAAGCTTTTAAGTCAATCTCTGGAGAAAAGGTGAAGAAAAAGGAAGGAGAAACCTGAGATTTTCTTACTGCAAAAGAGTGAGAGCAAAGAGTATTGCTATAGACTTTAGAAAGGCATACAGAACAGGGTAGTGTGCTTGTCACTGGCTTGTCACAGTAACTGTTACATCAGCTATATAGCAGTGCCCTTATGATGGCAGTGTCGTAGCAACAATTTACTTCTGGTCCTCCTAATATTCCTCAGCAACGAAGACAACTACATGATGATAAAGTGTCCGAGGAACATGTGGGCTCCTCTGTGAGGCACTTTTATTTACTATGAGTAACATGTTGTCCTGACTCAGGATATTGAGAAACAACGGACTTCCTGTGTCAGCTAAAACATGTTCAGATATTAATGACCTTCAAGAAGTCAATGGAAAGAATGTTGTGGAAATACCGATACTTAAAATTGATACTGAAATAAGTTACTTTTTTAAGATATCGTAGTTGAAATTTCCGAAAATTTCCAATGAAGGTCTTGAGCTTATGACTGGAAATGATGTCATATTGAACCTCTGGTAAAATATAATTCTAACTAGGAAATTAAGTTTTTAATCTATCAAAACTGAGCCACAGTAATTACCGTGAATGTCGTGACACCTTCTATGGCACCAGTACAGAATGTTGCTTTACCACCTACTTCTGTGGTCAACGAAAAACAATAAATGGCACGCCCATGCACTCAGCGCCAGGCCCAGACTCGTGGAACTCCGTGTTCATCAAGAACTGTGCGGCACGCTACGTGTATGTGAGATTTTGCATCCCGACAAGTGAACCAGGTGCTAAGGATTTAACGATCAATAGCAGCCCCGTCGTCATATCAGTACCTTGGTTCAATGGCCAATCACAGACAAGCCCGCCAAAGCTGAGAAGCAATGCACATTGGTTAACTGTGACGCGAGCATTGGCAGACTTGTCTGGGCTGCTGGTCTAACATGGTGCATTCTCTGGCTCTTGCATTTTGCCTCCTTTGTTCACCGTGTTGTACATATTTACATTATCGTACATAGTGTTAATATTGTACATAGTGTAAATACCAGCTTGTCTGTATGGTGAAGGAAATACAAGTCATACAATAGTGTCGAGTTTTGATTGCTCCACTTTGATCCCATTACGAAATGGTGTGCAGGCCATACTACACCTGTGTTCGTAATAAACTGCAAGAAGCAGGTCACGGGCCTTAAGCAGCAGATATAGCCCCTTTCCCCACAAAGGTGACAGTGAAGCATTTGCAAAGATTTCAGACCGAGAGCACTAATGTCCCACATCATAAAAATCTTTGAAAGGGTCCTAGGAAGCCACCCATTTAGATACCCATCAGTTGCACAACCCAGGGCACCATGGGTTTACAGCAGGTAGCTCCTGCCTTTCTCAACTACTGGACCACTATGACAAGGTCTTGGATGCTCTGGAGGACAAACAATAAGCAGATGTAGTGTACACAGACTTTGCAAAAGCCTTTGACAAGTGTAATCATGGTGTAATAGCACACAAAATGCGTGATAAAGAAATAACCAAAAAAGTTGGTAGATGGATCAATAACTTCCTAACAAATACAACACAAAGAGGCGGCTACAGTTCCACAAAGTACAGTACTCGCCTCATCCTCGTATCTGAAATAGACAGAAATGTAAGCCACAGCACCGTGTCCTCCTTTGTGGTTGACACACGAATTTGCATGACAGTGTCATCCATTGAAGACTCTGCAAACCTCCTGGCGGACACCAACCAAATCTTTAAATAGGCGCAGAAAACAATATGAAGTTCAATGAAGACAAATTTCAGTTACTCCGCTATAGAAAACTCGAGGAAATTAAAACTGTATCAGAGTGTAAAATAAACTCCAAACACACAATAGAAAGAAAAACTAATGTGAAGGATCTGGGAGTGATAATGTCAGGGAATCTCACTTTCAAAGACCACAACAATGTATCTACCACATCTGCTAGGAAAATGATAGGATGAATGATGAGAACCATCGAAACTAGAAATGCCAAACCCATGATGATTCTCAACAATTAAAATATCTAACCGTTGCTCGTGTCTTAATCATTAACTTGTCAGTATTTCATACCATTTTTCAACATAGAAGGTGCTTATAGCAGGGCATCAGAGCTTCACGTAATACCCGTCATCAAAACGCTTGTTGCCTCTAGGATGGAATATTGCTGTACACTAACGGCCCCTTTCAATGCAGGCGAAATTACAGACCTTGAGAAAATGCAGAGGACTTTCACAGCACGTATAAGTATGATAAAGCACCTAAATTACTGGGAACGGTTGAAGTTCATTGATTTGTACTCCCTGGAACACAGGCGAGAAAGATACACGATAAATGCACCTTGAAAATCCAAGAGAGACTAGTAACAAATCTGCACATGAAAATTACCTCCTACTCGGCAGGAGATGCAACATCCTCCCAGTGAAAAGCAGGGGCGCCACGAGTACGATAAGAGAAAACACACTAAGTGTCAGGGTCCAACACTGTTCAACTGCCTCTCAGTATACATAAGGGGATTACCCATAGACCTCTGGCTGTCTTCAAGAAGGCGCTGGACAGGCACCTAAAGTTAGTACCTGACCAGACGGGCTGTGGTTCCTATGTCGTTTTACGTGCGGCCAGCAATAACAGCCTGGTTGATCAGACCCTGATCCACCTCGAGGCCTGGTCAAGAAACCGGGGCGTTGACCCTCGAAACCCTCTCCAGGTATATTCCAGGTATGTTAGTAATGTACTTCATCCATCATTATCTACGGTGACGGAGAGTAAGAACTCTCAGTTGGGTAAACAAGGATGTGATCACTTAGATACAAGGACCTTATATAAAGGAACAGTTCATTGATCTGTCACAAGAGAAACTCAGAAATGTTACTGTTCCTGAGGACTGATGAATGGTATATTCATACAGAGAAGAATGGTGAAAGATGAGGAGGAATTGGAGGTAATCAGTCCCTCAGCCTGGAGTCGGTGTTCAGACCATCAATCTTGAGAATTGTTTCCTCAATGCAGATTCCCAATTGTTTCACAAGTGTCTCATTTTTCAACTTTTCGGTTTTCTGAGCCACTTATATCACATCCATAAGACACTGCAACATCTTGGAATCTTGATACAGGGAATTCTTAAAAGTTTGTCTAACCTTCAGGCATGACCTACTTGCACTAGTGGATTTGTCCAGTGGTGACTCCGCCGCCTGCTGCTTCTACTCACCTGACTGCAGTATATAAGTCACTTCTCCGATCATATGCTGTATTTTTCTCAACATTAATGAACCTAACACATAAATTGCAGGCTGAGGGACTGATTACCTCAAACTCCTCCTCATGTTCCACCGTTCTTCTCTGTATTAGACTGAAGAAACCACTAGCTGGCGAAACGCTTCCTCGGTAAAGGTTCATAAATGTTGGACATTCTGCAACTTGTCGGTTTTCTAAGTAATTTACATGACATTATTGAGTGTGTTGGACCACTTCTTAGGACGATGCTTGGCAGCAACTGCTTGTTCGCATAATGGATTATTCAACTCGCAATCCTGAAGCAATTCCCATGAAAAGGATCACTTTTCGATCTATTGGTCGGGCACCAGTACGTTTCTTCTTCATGGGAAGGTCTCTCTCGAGGAATTTTGTCAGATAAAGAATCTACTGTAATTTCCACTCAAACTTTACGGAAATCCTTATTTAGCATGGAAATCACTTTTCTTATTTGTACCATTTATCTACAATGAATTATTAAACTCTGCCTCCAAACTTTGGAGTTCATGATGAGGTTTTACTGCACATAATATTCGAGATTTTGGGATGACGGATGACAAGTAATGTTGACGCAGAGAAAGTAAACAAAGAGTCGGTTATAGCCCCTTTGAACGTATACACGGACGAGCACTTGGTGGTCAATCATCAGCTTTAAAGACCTGGCTGGGACACCAATCTCCTTCAGTAACCAGTAATCCTCCTTCAGTGTAGCGGAATTTTAAGACTCTGAGAATGCAGCTGAGGACTTAGTAGGTTCTCAGAAAATTAAGGATCATTATGATAATTTCTTTTCCCGGGTTATTCCATAGAGACAAAGTAATGGCATTACAAGTGAGGTTCGTCGGGGCCATCAGATTTTGTTTAAGGAATTAAATAAAGTGAATTACTTAGTTCGAAAAAATTTGACTAATATATATCACATCAATCAACTTAACGAATATCGTAGAGACTTTCCTTTTACTTCAGTTCTTTCCTTACAAACTGAACATCACACCCAGGATTACCTTTTCCCTTTCCATTGAGGTACACAAGCCAGATTAACTGTGTCTGTCGTTTACACACAGGGATTTGTCTGTGTCTGTAAGAGTCCCATGAAGTGGAGAACCACTTCAGTCTGATGGTTAAAAGAGGCAGAAGATAATTAATGTGTGCGGTACTACTAATAACTCTACAACTACGACCTTCTGCCAACTTGAGACATAACTCCAGCAACTGTATATACTCGTTTCATTGGTCCTAATACCATCAAAAATACCATAAAACATGGTACTTCTTTATATGTGTATGCTTTAAGCCAACCTTTCCGGTGGAATAAAAGTACCTCATAGCAGAGTCCACATTTTCTTGAGACAATTTATCCTCATCTGCGTTGCTGAAGGACATTAAGAGGAGAGATGAATTGTGGCTTTGACATTGTTTCCATAGTGACTGCTATATGGCTGATACCCTTGTTACTCTGGAAGGTCAAGAAGGTGAGTATAGACAACAACAACACACACACTATCCTGTTATGTATGACTCTCAGACACTTATTGCAATAGTCACTTGTATGACAGACTATCCTGTTATGTATGACTCTCAGACACTTATTGCAATAGTCACTTGTATGACAGACTATCCTGTTATATATGACTCTCAGAAACTTATTGCAATAGTCACTTGTATGACAGACTATCCTGTTATATATGACTCTCAGAAACTTATTGCAATAGTCACTTGTATGACAGACTATCCTGTTAAGTATGACTCAGAAACTTATTGCAATAGTCACTTGTATGCTTCATTTTCTGCAGTGAGAACATCTGAGGTTTCTCCTTCCTTTATCTTTCTTCTGTCTCTCCAGAGACTGACTTTAAAGTTTTAGAAACCTCTGCAGGCTGGGCAGCGGGAGGTGGAGCACGATACTGAGGCCAGGGATTGCATAAGTTTTTCACCTGTCAAGGTGAGGTGTAGATCCTCTACTCTCAGACATTTTTTTCCTTTATGGTTATTCTTTTTTGGGTAAACTTTCGTTCGTAAAATATTGTGACCTAATTTAAAAATATTACTTATGGAATCTAAGACTTCAGTAACTGGAGGGTCTCCAATACATGGTTCATATTGTACACATATATATTAATATATATGGTCTAACTATCTATGACAACCTAAATAGCCTATCCAGCATTGTGAAACAGTAACCAACACCTTGACGAATTAGAGCAAAAATGGAACAGCAATAGTGACTGTCAAACTTCCTAGATTGGACATACAAATTACCAGTATTACATAAAATCCAAATTGCAATGCTAGGCACTGTAATTACCATGTGCTCCAACTGTGACAGTTTATAGAAGACCTACAATACAGAATATGGAGACCCAAGCTCTGGATAGCATGGTAGGATGACAAGAATATCCTTCAGCAATCCATAAGACAGTTAAGAACATCCTTAATGCCATCCTTGTGAGGTAAATCCTCAACAACACAGGTACACACTGTGTCACTACTAGAAATGTGTAAGGGTAAATAATACCAAGGATCAGGTATAAGCCTACAAGGGTTCCTGGACAGGTTGCAAGCCTGGTCCGACAAACGTCTCCTAGAATTTTACCCCAGCAAGTGCAAACTTATAAGGTTTGGGGAAGGAAAAAGAAGACTGAAGACGGAGTACAGCTTAAGAGGCCAAAGTCTGAAAACTCACTTAAGGAAAAGGATCTTGGGGTGAGCATTATACCCAGCCCATCTCCTAATGCTCACATCAACTAAATAACTGCTGTAGCATATGGGCGCCTGACAAACCTGATAACAGCATTTCGACATCTAAGTAAGGAGTTATTAATGGCACTGGACACCGCGTACGTCAGGCCCATATTAGAGTATGCAGCACCAGTTTGGAACCAACACCTGGTCAAGCACATTAAGAAATTGGAGAAAGTGCAAAGGTTTGCAACAAGACCAGCCCAGAAGCTGAGGGGTAAGGGGCATGTCATACGAGGAGAGGTTAAATCAACCCAACCTGACGACACTGGAGGAAAAGATTAATGGGGGGACATGATAATGACATACAAAATACTGAGAGGAATTGACAAGGTGGAAAGGGACACAGCAATAAGGGGACACACCTGGAAGTTGAAAACTCAGATGAGTCACAGGGATGTTAGGAAGTATTTCTTCAGTCATAGAGTTGTAAGGAAGTGGAACAATCTAGTGAGTGACGTAGTGGAGGCATGATCAATACATAGCTTTAAGAAGGGGTAAAATAAAGCTCATGGGGCAGGGAGAGAGTGGACCTATAGTGACCAGCGAAGAGGCGGAAACTGGAGCTGTGACTCGACCCCTGCAACCAACACATAGGTTAGTACACAATCACACACTCACACACACACACACACACAGGTGAGCACACAGACCCCAATGGAAATAAGTCACTTTGTCTGCCTTTTTTGGGTTATCCTAGGTTATCTACACATATGCTGCTATGTATGATAATCTATGTAACTGTATTTGTGTATACCTGAATAAACTAACTTATGATTCTACCTAATGATTCTACAGGGATCATTGAACGTGTCAGGATCAGCGTAGAACCCCAGAAATGAATTATAAGGGGACCCTAAGTCTGAACAAGGCAGGTGAGGGACCACAATTTGTATAAGACAATTTGAAAGTGAAATTAGTGCCAGAAGAGGGAGGCAGCAGGCCTAGTGCCTGGTGTATGTGGTGTTGCCACAAGTCATCACAATTATTAATTCAAACAGCATAAGGAGTGATAGATGAGTAAGTTAATAACACAACAAATCATACAATGAGGATAAAGAAAAAGATAAAAATATGTGATAAAAAACAGAAAACAAAGTGGAAATAACCATCAGCCATATTTTCGGGTATTTTGGGGGCTTCCTGTAACAAGAGTATCCATTAAAAAAAAAAAAAAAATGTGTACATCTGGACAGTAATGTTCATATCTTGGCAGTGTGGTGCTTGATGGTAATGAATTAAAATCAACTAAGCTTGTGCATAGAGGAATATTGAAGTTCCAACATTTTAAGACGATACCCAGGCCTCAGCGTGGCCCAGAAATCACTACCAGACATCGTGAGTGACAATGTTTGATCCCAAGACTGATAGTAAAGTGCAAATCCAGAGTTGTGATTGATTAAAGAAGCACAGTAAATATGAAGAAATAAATACTGTGAAGAAGCATGGGTAAAACTACGACACCAAGAGAGTGCAACGAGTAAACTACGAAACCAAGACAGTGCCACGAGTAAACTACGACACCAAGACAGTGCCACGAGTAAACTACGGCACCAAGACAGGGCCACGAGTAAACTACGACACCAAGACAGGGCCACGAGTAAACTACGAAACCAAGACAGTGCCACGAGTAAACTACGAGATCAAAATAGTGCCACGAGTAAACTACGATATTAAGACAGTACCACGAGTAAACTACGAATTAAGACAGTGCAACGAGTAAACTACGACATTAAGACAGTGCCACGAGTAAACAACGACACCAAGACAGTGCCACGAGTAAACTACGACATTAAGACAGTGCCACGAGTGAACTACGACACCAAGACAGTGACACGAGTAAACTACGACACCCAGGTGGAGTAAACTCCACCGCACCCAGCCAGCTCCTATGAGTGATAGGGGGGATGAGTTCGAGGTTCTACCAGCGGTAATGGATTAGATTTTGCCACCGAAGTGGCTAGTTTATTGTGCATCCCATATCCATCCTGTGGACGGTAGCGCAAGAGCATATGGATAAAAGGCCTAGGAACTAGGCCCCAAAAGGGTTAACAGGAGTACATTTGGATTAAATTCTTCAGTTCACTTATCTGTTACTAGCAAATTTTGGAAATTTGCTTAGTATATTTGATATCTTATTTTTATTAATAAGATATCTTGACATGTCACATAGGTTATTATAAGGGAAGGATCCACTCTTACTTAATGTTAGTAAGGAATAGGATAATAGGTCCTCAGTAATGAACAATAATTGGTACTTAAAAGCAGAAGTCAGGGCGGGCAGACAGGTGTGTGCTGTTTGACTCGTGTCTACTCGGAAGTAGAATAGACAGAAGATAACAATGTTCTAGTGGGAAATAGAACTAATAAGGAATACTGCAAAATCCGAGGCTTTGGGCACAGACACACCTCACATACCACGCACACGCAAACCCGTGTGTAACACGACAATGCACACACACACACACACACACACACAACAACCAAGAACACTATCCCAACACAAACTACAACCCACACTCACAGCCCCCACCCAACACTCCACTATAGAATCCCACAGTACACTGCCAAGTCCCCCTCCCTCACAGACCCCCCAAAACACAGTGTTAGAGAGGCAACTGAAGGTATGGTACATCAATGCTGATGGAATAACAAATAAGTGGGAGGAGTGGCACGAAAGAGGCATCACCGGCCATAATAGCTCTCACAGAAACCAAGCTCACAGGTATGATAACAGATGCCATCTTTCCATTGGGATACCAGATCCTGAGGAAAGACAAAGGGAACAGAGGGGGTGGAGGAGTGGCACTGCTGATCAAAAACCGATAAGATTTTGACGAGCTGGACAGAGGAGACAGAGGAGAAGCAGGGGGATTACATAGTAGGAATGCTACAGTCTGGAGATCCCAAAGTGGTAATTGCAGTAATGTATAACCCACCACAGAACAGGAGGAGGCCAAGGCAAGAATATGATGAGAGTAATAGAGCGATGGTTGACACACTGGCCAAAGTGGCCAGAAGGGCTCATGTGAGCAGGGCGAAGCACGATCAGTAGATCATGGGTGGCTTCAACCATAAGGAAATCGATTGGGAGAACTTAGAGCCACATGGGGGCCAAGAAACGTGGAGGGCTAAGATGATGGAGGTGGTACTGGAAAATATCATGTACCAACACGTAAGGGACGCTACCAGACAGAGAGGAGAGGACGAACCAGCGAGACTGGACCTAGTATTCACCCTGAGTAGTGCAGATATTGAGTACATCACACATGAAAGCCCCCTTGGGGCCAGTGATCATATGGTTCTAAGCTTCGAATACATAGTAGAGTTACAAGTGGAGGGGGAAGCAGGAAGGGCTGCACGAATGAAGCCAAACTACAAGAAAGGTGACTACGTGGGCATGAAGAACTTCCTGCACAGAGTTCAGTGGGACAGAGCTGGCAGGGAAGTCAGTAGACGAGATGATGGAATATATGACAACAATTTGCAAGGAAGCTGAGGAGAGGTTTATACCCAAGGGTAACAGGAGAAGCGAAAAAGCCAGGATGAGCCCATGGTTCACCCAAAGGTGCAGGGAAGCCAAAACCAAGTGTGCCAGGGAATGGAAGAAGTACAGAAGGCAAAGAAACCAGGAGAATAAGGAGAGCAGTCGTAGAGACAGAAGTGAATATGCATAGGTAAGAAGGGAGGCCCAAAGACAGTACGAGAATGACATAGCAGCGAAAGCCAAAACTGACCCAAAGCTGTTGTACAGCCACATCAGGAGAACAACAACAGTCAAGGACCAGGTGATCAGGCTGAGGAAGGGAGGAGGGGAGGTCACAAGAAATGACCGGGAAGTGTGTGAGGAGCTCAACATGAGATTCAGAGGTGTTCACAGAGGAGATAGAAGGGCCTCCAGAAAGACAGAGGTAGGGTACACCATCAGGTGCTGGACACAATACACACAACTGAGGAGGAAGTGAAGAGGCTACTAAGCGGAGGAGCTATGTGTACCCCTAACAACAATCTTCAACACGTCTATCGAAACAGGGAAACTACCTGAGGTATGGAAGACAGCAAATGTAGTTCCAATCTTTAAAAAAGGAGACAGGAACGTAGCACTAAACTACAGATCAGTGTCACTGACATGTATAGTATGCAAGGTCATGGAGAAGATCATCAGGAGAAGAGTGGTGGAGCACCTAGAAAGTAATGAGCTTATCAACGACGGAAAACACGGTTTCAGGGACGGGAAATCCTGTCACAAACCTACTGGAGTTCTACGACAGGGTGACAGAAGTAAGACAAGAGAGAGAGGGGTGGGTAGATTGCATATTCTTGGACTGTAAGAAGGCGTTTGACACAGTTCCACACAAGAGATTAGTGCAGAAGCTGGAGGACCAGGCAGGGATAACAGGGAAGGCACTACAATGGATCAGGGAATACCTGTCAGGAAGACAGCAGCAGTCATGGTACGTGGCGAGGTGTCAGAGTGGGCGCCGGTGACGAGTGGGGTTCCACAGGGGTCAGTCCTGGGACCAGTGCTGTTTCTGGTATTTGTGAACGACATGACGGAAGGAATAGACTCCGAAGTGTCCCTGTTTGCAGATGATGTGAAGTTGATGAGAAGAATTCAATCGGACGAGGACCAGGCAGATCTACAAAGCGATCTGGACAGGCTGCAAGCCTGGTCCAGCAATTGGCTCCTGGAGTTCAACCCCACCAAGTGCAAAGTCATGAAGATTGGGGAAGGGCAAAGAAGACCGCAGACGGAGTACAGTCTAGGGGGCCAGAGACTACAAACCTCAATCAAGGAAAAAGATCTTGGGGTGAGTATAACAGCAGGCAATATCTCCTGAGGCGCACATCAACCAAATAACTGCTGCAGCATATGGGCGCCTAGCAAACCTAAGAACAGCATTCCGACATCTTAATAAGGAATCGTTCAGGACCCTGTACACTGTGTACGTTAGGCCCATACTGGAGTATGCAGCTTGGAACCCACACCTAGCCAAGCACGTAAAGAAGCTAGAGAAAGTGCAAAGGTTTGCAACAAGACTAGTCCCGGAGCTAAGGGGTATGTCCTACGAGGAGAGGTTAAGGGAAATCGACCTGACGACACTGGAGGACAGGAGAGATAGGGAGACATGATAACGACATATAAGATACTGAGAGGAATTGACAAGGTGGACAGAGACAGAATGTTCCAGAGACGGGACACAACAACAAGGGGACACAGTTAGAAGTTGAAGACTCAGATGAATCACAGAGATGTTAGGAAGTATTTCTTCAGTCACAGTTGTCAGGAAGTGGAATAGTTTAGGAAGTGATGTAGTGGAGCCAGGCTCCATACATAGCTTTAAGAAGAGGTATGATAAAGCTCATGACGCAGGGAGAGTGACCCAGTAGCGGCCAGTGAAGAGGCGGGGCCAGGAGCTATGACTCGACCCCTGCAACCACAACTAGGTGAGTACAACTAGGTGAGTACAACTAGGCGAGTACAACTAGGCGAGTACACACACACACACACATACACTCTCCCTCACACTATTGCTCACATTCTCACACTCGCATACCTTCACCACACTCTCACCTCTCTCTCTCATACTTTCATGCACTAACATACCCTTACCACCACACCCTCTCACATTCACATACACTCACCACACTCTCCCTCACACTCTTTCACACCCATGTACTCTCACCACAATCTTTCTCACACTTGCTTACACTTGCACTCTCCCACACATTCTGTATCACTCTCTCTCTCGTACAATCTCCCACACACTCTAACACACACTGTAACACATTCACTACCACACGCTCTCACGCTCACCCTATCTTACACATACGATCACACACATGCTCAAACACAAACTGTCACACACTCTCACACATACTCACACACACTCTCACACTTCCTCACACTCTCATAGATTCTATAACAAACTTACACATGCACTCTCACTCATACTCCCTTTCACACACACACACACAATCACACACTCATACACTTTTACACACAGATACAAAAAAAATGCACAAACACTCACACTCACACATACATACATATACATACAAACACTCACTGACACTCCTACGCTCACACTAAAACCCCCACCCCATAAAAATGGCAGGCCGAGAAAGCAAGGGTACTGAGAATGGCTGAGCTGAGAGGGAATTATTGCCAGGAAGGATCAAAAGCACAATGGAATTGGGGGTAGGAAAAAAGGCTAAGCGAGTTTTTCCATCCCAATGGTGAAAAAGATATCTACAGAGAGCAAGAAGTAGGAGTTACATGCTCTTGCTGCTGAGGCATGGATACAGGGCCTAGATAAGATAAGATTTTCTTCGGATTTTTAACCCCGGAGGGTTAGCCACCCAGGATAACCCAAGAAAGTCAGTGCGTCATCGAGGACTGTCTGTCTTATTTCCATTGGGGTCCTGAATCTTGTCCCCCAGGATGCGACCCACACCAGTCGACTAACACCCAGGTACCTATTTGCTGCTAGGTGAACAGGACACCACGTGTAAGGAAACGCGTCGAAATGTTTACACCCCGCCGGGAATCAAACCCGGGCCCTCCGTGTGTGAAGCGAGAGCTTCAGCCACCAGGCCACCGGGGCACCAGCGGAGGAGCTGGAAGTGCTGAAGCAGAATACAGAGGTGCTGACCAATATGAGGAGCGTGCTGGGGGCAGTAACATCAGTGGACAGTGAGGGGGACTGAAGGAGGGGAAGGAAGAATGAAGTCCCTTGAGGAAACTATTTCAGCCCACAGTTCAGACATACGAATATCACTCACAAAAGGCACATTGGTGGTAGCAATCACGTGCTCCTGAGTTTCGAATATATAGTAAAACAATGGAAAGTGAAGCAGTACGATAAGGACAGGAGAAAAAAAAATCCAAAAAGGGGACTTCACAGGTATGAGGGGTGTCAGGGAAACTCCTTCCCCTGAACAAAATATTGATGGAAAAATTAATAAATAATAGTAAACCGAAGGATATTTATAATAAGATGGTTTTTTCTGGATTTTAATATAAAATTAAATAGAAATAAAAAAGAAATATATCCGTTGTGGTTCAGGTCTGTTGGTGAGACAGGAGGTAATAACCGGAGAGGGGGAGAATAGATGATGGTTGTCTCTCTGTAGGTGGTATGTCTTCGGAGTAGATGGTGAATCTCCTGGGACCACGAGGTTGAAATACCACACTGTAGGTATCCAAAGGTAGATGAGATCTTCTGCAACACCCTCTAACGCACACAAGTTAGAAACTAGAGAGGAGTTGTTGTGGAATTCCCGTTAAGTCCAGGAAAATCTTGCTCGTAAGTCATGCGTCTGTCCTGGAGAACCAGTCCAGCGGCAGAGCTGATAATAAAGAAAATATTCTGGTTACCATAAGTCTTAAAACATTTAAGATAGAAAAAGTGTTTCAAGATGACCAAGTCACTACTGGTAACCAAAGAAAACATAATAATCAAACAAAGAAATACTCCTGGTAGAGCGCCTTACCTGATTCGGAGAAGAGTGAAGGTGAAGTGACTTTCCACTTCCCAACCGACACCAGGTAAGAGTCATACTACCAGGAGTAGAAAGTAAAAACCCTCAGACAACCGGGAACAAGAGTTTAGCTCCAGCCCGCTAGATGGAATTGCTGGCTGTAACTCGTTAATAATGCTCCCGGCTGACTGAACAACCGTTACCTTATTTACAACTACTTTTCCCTCACAATACCCCCTTCCAAAACTTATGGTCGGAGGCAATAAGTTAACACCAGAGGGGAAAAATATTAGGTATGTGACCTCGGCTCCGCCAATCTGCAAAGTGGGTACGAGGCACGAGATACCAAGCTTAAGATTTGTATGATATTGTGGCATAACATTCCTTCTCCACTGAGGAGTATATGTGCCATCAAATATTTCAGTGGCTTGTTTGGAAATTTTGAGACTTTTAGTTCCACCTTTTTGAAAGTAAGGTAGACAAGCTGGACAGGCTTTACAGAATTTATAAATGTCGGAAGACATCCCCGGCCAGTAGTACAATTCTCTGATCGTGTCTAAGGTCCTCCGACGTGTAATATGGCCTGAGACTGTTTCTTCATGCGTACTTCTTATAATAGTCTTACGACAATCCCTGGGGATTGTCAATAGACTTCTTCCAACATAGTTGGGATTGTCAGAGGTAATTATAGTCCTGTATAAAAGATTACCCTTGAACTCAAATTTGTAAGTAAGGTTATTTCTTTTAAATATGTTGCCATTTAATGCTAGCATTCGAGTTTTCTCTAGGGAAGGACAAGTCTTCTGGAGACCTTTCAAATCTAGGTGGGACAGCTCAATAGGTTTTCCTTTGGAAAGTACTAAAGGATGGTTTGGTTTTACCTTAGATTGAGCTCTGGTAAGGACGTTAACCAAGTCCCGTTGTGTGGAAGATTCAGTCACCTGTGGTATTTCCTCAGTTTCAGTGCAGTTTGGTTTTGATGACTGCTTCTCTAAGGTTTTTCCAGGAGCTTCACGAGTATCTGAACTCTGATTTGAGTTATCCTGATTATTCACTTCTGGAGATTCTAGGGAAGAAACAGAAGTATAATGTTTATCTTTTCCGGAATCTTTTGAAAACCTTACACAGTCTTAATTCAGATGGGAAGGTCGCCCCTTCTATGTTCCCAACCAAAACAGAACAAGAAGTTATTGGGGCCACCACTGCTTCTACCCAACCAGTAAACCATTTGCAGTTAATGAAACATCTGAGAGTAGGAAACTCATCACTTCTTCCTAAGTAGTCAGTTAATTTAGTACTTTTATACCGGGTTGAATCTAAGTTAGGAAAGAGTTTACTCGAAATAACAATGCAAGAACACCCAGTATCTCTAAGAATGGTGGATACCTTCATGCCATTAACAGTACCTTCACTAAAAGGTGCTTTAATATTAGCTTCGGTGAAACATGTTCCAATATTCTCACTTTTTTCTTGGGACAGTCTGGACGTCTGTGTCCCAATTCGTTACAGTTATAACATTTTACTGGAAATTTCTCAGAGGAAAAGGGTTTGGATAACTCAGATTGTTTAGGCTCAACAGATGTATATCTACTACGCTCCTTAGGGTAGTTATTATGAGCGCAGGCATATATTCTGCAACGTGTGCCATTTCAGAAGCTGTGTGAACGTCACGTTCCTTAATAAAGATCCGCAAGTCAGAGTTAACAGAAGAGAGAAATTGGTCTCTTACCATCAGGTCGCGTAATGAATCAAAGTCATGATCAACTTCGGCACTATCAATCCAACAATCAAACAATCTGAAAAGTGTTGTCAGATACTGCATATAATTCTGATTGGGGGATATTTTAGTGTGCCGAAACTCAGACCTGTAATGGTGGGTGGTCTTCTTGAAAGCGTGTAAGATAGCTTTCTTAAGTAGAGGATAATCAGTGATTACGTCAGCTGGTAAGGTGGAATATACGTTTAAAGCTGTACCTGATAGAAGTAATCCAAGCCTTGTAGCCCAAGAATCTGAGGGCCACTCACAGAGTGTGGCAGTGTTCTCGAATCTGGTGATATATGCCGCGATGTCATCCTGCTCTGTGAAAGGTGGAATTTGAGGCATCCTAATATTAGATTCGTGGGTAGGGTATTCTAGTACCCCTTCATCTATTTTATGCTTAGATAGCTCTACCTTCTTGGCTTCCAATTCCAGCCTTAACTGTTCTAACTCCTCTGCTTTGACTTTTCTTCAATCTCCTTCATCCTGAAGGCTACTTCCCTTGCCTGAACTCTGTCTTCTCTAGCAACCCTCTCCTGTTTAGCTAGAGCTAGTCTTTCCTGTTCCTCCTGTTTAGCTAGAGCTAGTCTTTCCTGTTCCTCCTGTTTAGCTAGAGCTAGTCTTTCCTGTTCCTCCTGTTTAGCTAGAGCTAGTCTTTCCTGTTCCTCCTGTTTAGCTAGAGCTAGTCTTTCCTGTTCCTCCTGTTTAGCTAGAGCTAGTCTTTCCTGTTCCTCCTGTTTAGCTAGAGCTAGTCTTTCCTGTTCCTCCTGTTTAGCTAGAGCTAGTCTTTCCTGTTCCTCCTGTTTAGCTAGAGCTAGTCTTTCCTGTTCCTCCTGTTTAGCTAGAGCTAGTCTTTCCTGTTCCTCCTGTTTAGCTAGAGCTAGTCTTTCCTGTTCCTCCTGTTTAGCTAGAGCTAGTCTTTCCTGTTCCTCCTGTTTAGCTAGAGCTAGTCTTTCCTGTTCCTCCTGTTTAGCTAGAGCTAGTCTTTCCTGTTCCTCCTGTTTAGCTAGAGCTAGTCTTTCCTGTTCCTCCTGTTTAGCTAGAGCTAGTCTTTCCTGTTCCTCCTGTTTAGCTAGAGCTAGTCTTTCCTGTTCCTCCTGTTTAGCTAGAGCTAGTCTTTCCTGTTCCTCCTGTTTAGCTAGAGCTAGTCTTTCCTGTTCCTCCTGTTTAGCTAGAGCTAGTCTTTCCTGTTCCTCCTGTTTAGCTAGAGCTAGTCTTTCCTGTTCCTCCTGTTTAGCTAGAGCTAGTCTTTCCTGTTCCTCCTGTTTAGCTAGAGCTAGTCTTTCCTGTTCCTCCTGTTTAGCTAGAGCTAGTCTTTCCTGTTCCTCCTGTTTAGCTAGAGCTAGTCTTTCCTGTTCCTCCTGTTTAGCTAGAGCTAGTCTTTCCTGTTCCTCCTGTTTAGCTAGAGCTAGTCTTTCCTGTTCCTCCTGTTTAGCTAGAGCTAGTCTTTCCTGTTCCTCCTGTTTAGCTAGAGCTAGTCTTTCCTGTTCCTCCTGTTTAGCTAGAGCTAGTCTTTCCTGTTCCTCCTGTTTAGCTAGAGCTAGTCTTTCCTGTTCCTCCTGTTTAGCTAGAGCTAGTCTTTCCTGTTCCTCCTGTTTAGCTAGAGCTAATCTTTCCTGTTCCTCCTGTTTAGCTAGAGCTAATCTTTCTTGTTCCTCCTGTTTAGCTAGAGCTAATCTTTCTTGTTCCTTTTTCTCTTCTATAGCCATTTTAGCAGTAATATAACTATCAAGAGACTGGCCTGTAAATCCCATGTCTTTTCCAGCCCTTAACCAGAAATCTAACGAATCCATAGTAAGAAAATATAATACAAACCAAACAAGTTGATCTTAAATTAACAACTGAAACGACTGTTTCAAAGAGGACCTCGTCCCACACTTTCTAAACCTTCCCAAAGAAGAAAATGAAATAATATTTTCACTTGAAGCAAATCTAGTGGGCTCAAAAGCCTTCACTAAGATAAATGAACACGGTTCACCCAGGAGGGGTTATTATGGAAGTTCCTCAGGTCCAACAATAATGAGTAAACTTCTAAAGCCCAACCAAGAACCAAACAACTGTAAGTCAAAGACAACAGTAATGACTTGACACCTTAACGAACTCACCCTTTTCAACCTTAAATGTAATACTACGACCAGGTGAACCATAAGAAGTTGTATCCAGAGTCCAGTATCCTGGCAAGGTCGCCATTGTCAGGGAAACGCCTTCCCTGAACAAAATATTGATGGAAAAATTAATAATAGTAAACCGAAGGATATTTATAATAAGATGTTTTTTTAATAAAAAATTAAATAGAAATAAAAAAGAAATATATCCGTTGTGGTTCAGGTCTGTTGGTGAGACAGGAAGTAATAACCGGAGAGGGGAGAATAGATGATGGTTGTCTCTCTGTAGGTGGTATGTCTTCGGAGTAGATGGTGAATCTCCTGGGACCACGAGGTTGAAATACCACACTGTAGGTATCCAAAGGTAGATGAGATCTTCTGCAACACCCTCTAACGCACAAGTTAGAAACTAGAGAGGAGTTGTTGTGGAATTCCCGTTAAGTCCAGGGAAATCTTGCTCGTAAGTCATGCGTCTGTCCTGGAGAACCAGTCCAGCGGCAGAGCTGATAATAAAGAAAATATTCTGGTTACCATAAGTCTTAAAACATTTAAGATAGAAAAAAGTGTTTCAAGATGACCAAGTCACTACTGGTAACCAAAGAAAACATAATAATCAAACAAAAGAAATACTCCTGGTAGAGCGCCTTACCTGATTCGGAGAAGAGTGAAGGTGAAGTGACTTTCCACTTCCCAACCGACACCAGGTAAGAGTCATACTACCAGGAGTAGAAAGTAAAAACCCTCAGACAACCGGGAACAAGAGTTTAGCTCCAGCCCGCTAGATGGAATTGCTGGCTGTAACTCGTTAATAATGCTCCCGGCTGACTGAACAACCGTTACCTTATTTACAACTACTTTTCCCTCACAAGGGGAATCCTGCATGAGGTGCCATAGGCAAGATAGCTAGAGGGGAAGAATTGATGGAACAGGTGACTATAAAGTGAATTGAGGCAGAGAAAAAGTTTGTTCCAAGGGTCAAAGGAAACAGCAGGAAGACCAGAGTGAGCTCTTGATTCACCTGGAGGGAGGTGTGGAGAGGCCAGAGCCAAGTGTGCTAGAGTTTGGAAAATGTATAGAAGGTAAGAGACTCAGGAAAACGGAGTTGAACCGAAGAGCCAGAATGAATATGCATGGATGAGGGGAGAGGCCCAGCGTCAATACATAAGAACGTAAGAAAGAAGGAACACTACAGCAGGCCTACTGACCCATGGGAGGCATGTACATGTCACTCCCCGGCTTAGACCAATGACCCACGTAGTCAGGTCACTTCCATTTAATTAAGGAGCACGGCATAAGACTTAGTAGCACAAGCTAGTCAGGTCCAACTCACACTCACCCACACCCACTCATATATTTATCTAGCCTATTTTTAAAACTACACAACGTCTTAGCCTCTATAACTGTACTTGGGAGTTTGTTCCACTCATCGACAACTCTATTACCAAACCAATGTTTTCCTATATCCTTCCTGAATCTGAATTTATCCAACTTAAAGCCATTGCTGCGAGTCCTGTCAATACTAGATATGTTTAGCACGCTATTTACATCACCTTTATTTATTCCTGTTTTCCATTTATACACCTGAATCATATCCTCCCTAATTCTACGCCTTTCTAGAGAGTGCAGATTCAGGGCCCTCAGTCTATCCTCATAGGGAAGATTTCTGATACATGGGATCAACTTAGTCATCCTCCTTTGTACGTTTTCCAGAGCATTTATATCCATTCTGTAATACGGTGACCAAAACTGTGCAGCATAATCTAGATGAGGCCTAACCAAGGATATATAGAGTTGAAGAACAACCTGAGGACTCCTATTATTTATGCTTCTTGATATGAAGCCAAGGATTCTGTTCGCTTTATTGCGAACACTTATGCACTGCTGTCTTAGTTTTAGATTACTGCTATCCAGAACTCCTAAATCCTTTTCGCAATCAGTAGTATTAAGATCTACATTATTTAGTTTATATGTGGCATGGTTATTGTCCTGTCCAATATTTAGAACTTTCCATTTATCTATATTAAACTGCATCTGCCACTTCTCCGACCACTGCATCAGTCTATTCAAATCTTCCTGGAGTGCTCTAATGTCCTCATTTGAATGAATTGGACGGCCTATTTTGGTGTCATCGGCAAACTTGCTTATGTCACTATTTATTCCCTAATCTATGTCGTTTATGTAGACTGTGAACAACAAGGGGCCCAATACTGACCCCTGTGGAACACCGCTTGTGACACTTCCCCACTCTGATTTCTCCCCATTTATGCAAACTCTCTGGTGCCTATTTGTCAACCATGCCTCTATCCAATAGTCTCTGATGTGGGACTCTATCAAAAGCCTTACTGAAGTCCATATACACAATATCATATTCATTACCATGATCTACCTCCTCAAATACCTTAGTGAAAAAAGTTATTAAATTTGTAAGGCAGGAACGCCCTTTTGTAAAACCGTGCTGAGATTCGTTGATTAATTTATGCTTTTCAAGATGGCTGCGAATTGCCTCGGCAATTATTGATTCCATAAATTTTCCCACTATGGAGGTTAGGCTTATTGGTCTATAGTTCGAAGCTAAGGACCTGTCTCCTGCTTTGAAAATAGGTATTACATTTGCAATTTTCCACTTATCTGGCACTATGCCAGTTTGCAGTGATATGTTGAAAAGATTAGCCATAGGTTTGCTAAGCTCTTCTTTACATTCCTTTAGAACACTTGCATACAGTTCATCAGGGCCTGGGGATTTGTTAGGTTTTAATTTATCCATTTGTCTAAGGACCATGACACTTGTGACCCTAATCGTGTATAGTTTAATATCGTGGGAGTGAGTTGATGTTGAAAGGGTACAAGGTGTATGCTGGTTCGTCAGGAAAATTAAAGGGAGGAGTGGCGGTAGCGGTCGCAGAATCTAGCCCTTTTACATTATTTGCATGGGAAGAGTGTGGGGGTCGAATTGTTCGGGTAGAGGGGAGTGGGGTGGGGTGAGGGTATGTTTCCTGGGTGTTTACATGCCAGCAGATCATTCCAGAAAGGTGAAAGTGGACTTTGTAAGGGATGTAATGATTTATGCTTTCGGGGTTTGCCAGGGTGTCGATTGTGGGAGGGATTTTAATTGCGTGGATCGGGTGCGGGATGTTGAGCCTAGGGAAGCGGTGTGTGTTGGGAGAGTTGAGAGATTTATTGCAGAGTGCGGGGTTGGGGGATGTAGTTGGGGTTGGGGGCCCGGGGGAGTGTACTTTTGTAAGGAGAGGTTACGGGGCCAGGTTAGATAGGATTTATGTGTCAGGGTCAGTGGTGGTAGGTAGGATTAATTTTGTGGATGTGGGTTTCTCTGACCATAGGGGTGTTGGTTGAGGTAGATTGGTCAGGTGCGGCCAGGTGGTACAGGGGTACTGGAAATTGAACGTGCGGCTGTTATCTGGTGTGGGTAATAGGGCGGAGTTTGCGGGTTGGTGGGATGGGTTATGGGAACAGGGTCGACGGGAGGAAGATGTGGTGGGTTGGTGGGTGTTGGTGGGAAAGCCGCAGATTCGTAAGTTTTATCAAGGTTTGGGTAAGGAGGAGGCGAGATGGAGATATGGGATGCAACAATATATTGAAGGCCAATTACGGAGTTGTTACGCGGAGGCGGGACGTGAGGTTACGGGGAGATAAGGGAATTGAAGAATAGGTTGATAGAATACAGAATGAGAGGTTTGAGGCATGTAGGATACAAGCGGGTATTGATGATGTTTTGTGGGGGGATAGGCCTTCAAAACACGTATTGGGACAATGTAGAGTGCGTAGGGAGAGAATGACGATGGAAAGGGTGGAGGTGGAGGAGAGTGTGGATGGTTACGAGCGGGGATGGAAATTAGGGTACGGAAGCGATTGGGGTGTACGTGGACAAATGGTTTCAGAGGTATCTTGGCAGTGTGGGGGTACGGAGGAGGCTTGTGATGAACTGATGGAGGGATACGGGGAGATTGGAGGAGTGGTGTGAGGGTGGTGGGGGGAGTCATTAGTGAGGCAGAGGTTTGGGAGGCGGTAAGTGGGATGAGTAGAGGAAAGCTCCTGGTATTGATGGGTTGGCAAATGAGTTCTACAAGGATAACTGGGATAGTGTGAGGGTTGTGTGACAGAAGTAATGAATAGGATGAGGAGGGTTGGGAGGATGGGACAGGGGATGGGAATGGGCGTGATGGTATTGGTGAAGAAAGGGAAGGTGGGTAACCGGTTGAGTAACTACAGGCCGTTGGTGCTTATGAACGCTGATTATAAGATTTTGCCAAATTACTGGGTAACAGGATGAGAAGGGTGCTTGAGGGAGTGATTGCGGGGGCAGGGGGATACCGGGAAGAGGCGTGCTTATGGGGCATGAGAGGATTAAGGACTTTTAGACAGGGGTAGGGAGGGGGCATCCTAGCTTTGGACTGGAGAGGGCGTATGATAGTGTGGAAAGAGAGGTTTTGTTTGAGGTGTTGAGGAGACAGGGTTTTGGGGAGGGTTGTGGATTGGGTCAGGACGTTATATGAGGGCGTGTGTTCGAATACAGGTGAATGGGAGGCTCGGGAGTGTGGTGGGGATGGGCAGGGGTCTGCGGCAGGGTTGTCCCCTGTCGCAGATTCTCTTTGCTTGCGTACAAGACCCTTTCTATCGTCTAATGGAACGTGGGGTGCAAGGGGGGGGCGATGGGATAGAGGGCATCGTGGGTTACGTGGATGACACGACGGTGCTCTTGGGAAGTGAGGTTGGGTTGGAGACGGTTAGAAGGTGTTTACGGACATTTTGTGGGGCAACAGGGTTGAGTGTGAATAGTGAGAAATCTAAATTGTTGGAGGTGGGATCATGGGTGGGGGGGGGTTTGGGTCAGGGCCATGGTTGGGTGGTGGTGGATAGCATCACTATTTGTGGTATTGTGTACATGAGAGACAGGTATCAGACAAGGGAGGTGAATTCGGGTAGGGTGGTGCACCGGGTAAAGATGTGTATGCAAGCGTGGAGACCGAGTGATCTTACCTTGAGGCAGAGGGTTATAGCTGTGAATACGTTAGTCTACAGTAGGATTTGGTATGTAGCTGGTGTGTACCCTCTGTTGAGGGCGGATGTAAATGAGATTGAACGTAGGGTCTTCAAGTATATCTGGGCGAATGGGAGGCATTGGTTGCGGAAGGATGTGGTTAGGAATGGGGTTGGGAGGGGAGGTTTGGGGTTAATATGGTTGGAGAAGCGGCTGGTTTGTATGTATGTGAAACGATGCCTGGTGAGGAGAGGGGTTTGCGGAGAGAGGAGGGGGATGGAGTGGTGGGGGTGTTGCGGGAGGTGCAGGAGTGGTGGAGGGAAAGGAGATTGACTACTGTAGAGATTTGTTGAGAAATTTATTGGTCATAGTGGAACCGCAAAAGTTGAAGGTGAAGCAGATGATGGGTTTTGGTGAGGGGATCAGGTAGTAGAGGGTGTGGCGGTTTTACCAGTATACGATTGGGTACAGATTTGGAGGGATTTTAGGGGACTCAGGTTACGTGCGAGGATCGGGAACAAATGTACAGATTCTTGCTTGGGACGGTCGCTTCCAGGGCGGTGTTATACAATATGGGGTTGGTACAGGACGGTAGATGTGAGAGGTGTGGCATGGGGGAGACGGCGCTGCACGCGATTTATTTCTGTGAGGCTTTGGGTCCGGTGAGGGAATGGATGGGGGGTGGTACGCAAGCTGGGGGAGAGGGACTCAGGTGTTGAGAGCCCTTTTCCTGGACTTCGGTGGATTGGTAGGTGGTGCCAGGAGAGGTCTCATGTATTGTGTGGTAGATTTCGTGTGTGGGTCTTGGTGTTTGCGGGAGGTGGGGGCCCAGGAAAGGATCAGGGCTCTGGCTGCAAGAATGTATCGTACAAAGTGTAGAAACAGGCTGGTGTATGGGGGTGGTTGGGATGAGAAGTTTAGTCTGGCTTACAGAAATCTAACAGTGGGTGGGTTATTATAGGGGTTGTTGGGGGGCTTTTTTCTGCGACTGGGGGGGGGGCCGTGTGTTTGTGTTAGGTATGGTAGGGTCACGTATGTGTTTGTGTGTATTGGGGGGTGTGGCGGGGTGGGTGATGACGGTCGACTTCTTACAAGTTGGACGGGCGACAGTAGGAGGGGTGTGTGGCTGTGTGTTCAGGAGGGGTTGGTTCTTCGGGATAGGCTTCGGTTGGGGTTTGTTTTTGGTTTTTAGGGTGGGGGGGATCATGGGAAGGCGTAAGGGTTGGCCACCTCTGTGTTGGTTGTTTGTATGGTATGTGTGTGTGTGTGTGTGTGTGTGTTCCTTCTGAATATTGTTGCTTAAGTCTCCTGTGTTGCTTCTCAACCGATGTTTAATGATCATAGTGTGTGTGTGTGTGTGTGTGTGTGTGTGTGTATGTGTGTGTGTGTGTGTGTGTGTGTGTGTGTGTGTGTGTGTGTGTGTCCAAAGTGGTACTTTTGTATCAAGGTGGCAAGGACAATGTTTTACATTGTTAGGTTATAAAGTTTGATTGTGCGTTATGTTATTGGAGGACAAGGTTGTAGTTAGTTTTGTGAGGTTGCCTCATGTTCAGATGAGTGTTATGTTGGTGGTTGGATTTTGTAATATTATTATGTATGTTGAAATATGTTTCAAATAAAATATAAAAAAAAAAAAAAAAAAATATCGTCCTGTTCTACATAATTTATTATTTCTGGAATATCGCTAGTATCTTCCTGTGTAAAAACTGAGAGGAAGTAAGTGTTACAAATTCTACACATTTCCTTATCACTGACGGTGAGCTGACCTGAGTAACTTTTGAGTGAGCCTATCTTGTCCCTAATCTTACTTCTGTATACCTGAAAAAATCCTTTTGGGTTAGTCTTCGATTCTCTTGCAACTTTAACCTCATAGTCTCTTTTTGCTTTTCTTATTACCTTTTTTATTTCTCTCTTTAACTGAATATATTTATTACTTAATTGCCCCTCTCCTCTTTTGATTCGTCTGTATATGCCTCTCTTTTGACCAATGAGATGTTTTAATCTATTGTTCATCCATTTAGGATCATTTTTGTTTGATCTGATTTCCCTATTAGGAACATAAGATGTCTGAGCAGCTAGAACTATTCTCTGGAAAACGTCATATTGGCAATCACCACCTACCTGACCCACTGTCAGGTCATTCCAGTTCAGCCTACCCAGGTAATTTTTCAGTCCTATGAAATCAGCCAGGCGGAAGTCAGGAACAGAGACTTGATTTCCATTAGTAGGGTAATTCCATGATATATTAAAACTGAGTGATTTGTGATCACTTTCCCCAAGCTCATCATTATCCTCAAGATTATTAACTAGCGTTTCCCTGCTGGCAAGAACCAAGTCTAGCAGGTTATTTCCTCTAGTTGGTTCTGTCACCAACTGTTTCAAAAAACAATCCTGAATCGTATCAAGAAAGTCACTTGACTCTAAATTTCCTGTCAAATTGCTCCAGTCAATTTGTCTAAAGTTGAAATCTCCCATTAGCACAACATTTTCATGTGTAGATGCCTTACGAATTTCATCCCATAGAAGTTTACTGCACTCCCTATCAAGATTTGGGGGCCTGTAAATAACACCCAAGATAAGTTTTACACGGCCTTCAAGAAGCTGTAACCAAACAGATTCAGTGGCTGACGCTTCTAATTTTATATCTTGTCTAACACAACAATTTAAATTGTCTCTGACTTACATCGCTACTCCACACCCTTCCTGTTGACCCTATCAGTGTGGAATAATTTATAGCCTTGTATGTGACATTCAGAAGGCAACTCTCTATCTTTCAGATTGAGCCAGGTCTCTGTTATAGCAATAATATCTATGTTTCCTGCACTTGCAATTAATCTTAACTCATCTATCTTATTTCTTACACTCCTGCTATTAGTATAGTAAACCTTAAGGGAGCTAGTCTCTTGTTTCCCTCTACTGTCTCCCTTTGTTTGCTGACCTGATCCATTGTCTTTATTTGTAACTTTATGATGAATTTCTTTTATACACTTACTGTTTTCATCCTTCCTGAATCTGATTTTTTCCAACTTGAAACCATTGCTGCAAGTCCTGTCTTGGCTGGATATTTTCAGCACGCTATTTACATCCCCTTTATTTATTCCTGTTTTCCATTTATATACCTCAATCATATCCCCCCTAATTCTACGCCTTTCTAGAGAGTGCAGATTCAGGGCCTCAGTCTATCCTCATAGGGAAGATTTCTGATACATGGGATCAACTTTGTCATCCTCCTTTGTACGTTTTCCAGAGCATTTATATCCATTCTGTAATACGTTGACCAAAACTGTGCAGCATAATCTAAATGAGGCCTAACCAAGGATATATAGAGTTGAAGAACAACCTGAGGACTTCTATTATTTATACTTCTTGATATGAAGCCAAGGATTCTGTTAGCTTTATTGCGAACACTTATGCACTGTTGTCTTGGTTTCAGATTACTGCTAACCAGAACTCCTAAATCCTTTTCGCAATCACAAGTATTAAGATCTACATTATTCAGTTTATATGTGGCATTGTTATTGTCCTGTCCAACATTTAGAACTTTGCATTTGTCTACATTAAACTGCATCTGCCACTTCTCCGACCACTGCATCATTCTATTCAAATCATTCTGGAGTGCTCTAATGTCCTCATTAGAATGAATTGGACGGTTTATTTTTGTGTCATCAGTAAATTTGCTTATGTCGCTATTTATTCCCTCATCTATGTCGTTTATGTAAATTGTGAACAACAAGGGGCCCAACACTGACCCCTGCGGAACACTGCTTGTGACGTGCCCCCATTCTAATTTCTCCCCATTTATGCAAATTCTCTGCTGCCTATTTGTCAACCATGCCTCTACCCAGGAAATTTTTTTTCCTCTTAGTCCGTCTGCCTTAAGTTTCCTCAATAGTCTCTGATGTGGAACTTTATCGAAAACCTTACTGAAGTCCATATACACAATATCATATTCATTGCCATGATCTACCTCCTCAAACACTTTAGTGAAAAAAGTTAGTAAATTCATAAGACAGGAACGCCCCTTAGTAAAACCGTGTTGAGATTCATTAATTAATTTATGCCTTTCAAGATGGCTACGAATTGCCTCGGCAGTTATTGATTCCAGGAAGTATGTGAGGCGTTCAGCTCACGAGAGGCTTCCAGCAAACCTAGGTGGCAGGGTGCGCCAGCAAGAACTGGACACACTGCACACAACCAAGGAGGAGGTGAAGAAGCTGCTAGGTCTGGGGACTAGATACCTCCAAGGCGGTAGGCCAAGAAAATATCACTCCTTAAGTCCTGAGGGAGCACATGCACTGTGTGTGCCGCTATCAAGACACTTCAATAAATCTATCGAAAAAGGGCAAATGGCTCTTGTGTGGAAGACAGCAAATGTAGTCCTGGTTTTTAATAAAGGAGATAAACAGGTAACACTAAACTACAGACCAGTGTTGCAGATACTATGTACAGTGTCCCTAATCGAAGATGATGTGAAGCTAATGTGGAGAATACAAGTGCATGAGGATCAAGTAAGCCTACAAGGAGATTTGGACAGGCTGCAAGCCTGGTCCGATAAATGGCTCGTGGAGTTTAACCCCAGCAAGTGCAAAGTCATGAAGTTTGGGGAAAGACAAAGAAGACAGCAGATGAGTACAGCCTAAGAAGTTAAAGGCTGCAATACCCACTCACCGAAAAGGATCTGGGGGTAAGCATGATACTGAGCACATCTCCTGAGGCACACATTAACTAAATAACTGCTGCAGCAAATGGGAGCCTGAAAACCTGCGAATAACGTTTTGACATCTATGTAAGGAGTCGTTCAAGACACTGTACATGGTGTATGTTAGGCCCACATTGTAGTATGCAATACCAGTTTGGAACCCACACCTGGTCAAGCACGTCAAGAAATTAGAGAAAGTGCAAAGGTTTGCAATAAGACTAGTCTAGGAGCTGAGGGGTGTATGTCCTACGAGGAGAAGTTAAAGGAACTCAACCTGACAGGATGGATGGGGGAGACATGATAACGACATACAATATACTGAAAGGAATTAAACAAGTTGGATAGGGACAGAATGTTTCAGAGATGGGACACAGCAATAAGGGGTCACACCTGGACATTGAAAACTCAGGTGAGTCACAGAGATGTTAGGAAGTATTTCTTTAGGCACAGAGTTGTCAGGAAATGGAACAATCTAGAGAGTGATGTAGTGGTGCCAGTATCCATACATAGCTTTAAGAAGGGGTACGATAAAGCTCAGGGAGCAAAGAGAGAGAGTGGACCTTGCAGCGATCAGCGAAAAGGAGGGGCCAGCAGCTATGACCTGACCCTTGCAATCTCAAATGAGTGAGTACACACACACACACACGCACACACGCAAAGAAGACCGCTGACAGAGTACAGGCTAGGTGGTCAAAGGCTACAAACCTCGTTAAAGGAGAAAGACCTTGGGGTGAGTATAACGCCAAGCACGTCTCCGGAAACACACATCAACCAGATAACTGCGGCAGCAAATGGGCTACTGGCAAACCTAAGATTAGCGTTCTGTTACCTTAACAAGGAATCGTTCAAGACACTGTACACCGTGTACGTCAGGCCCATACTAGAGTATGCAACACCAGTCTGGATCCCACACTGGTCAAGCACTTCAAAAAATTAGAGAAAGTGCAAAGGTTTGCGACAAGGTTAGTTCCACAGCTCAGGGGACTGTCCTACGAAGAAAGGTTAAGGGAAATTGGACTAACAACACTGGAGGACAGAAGGGTTAGAGGAGACATGATAACTACATACAAAATACTGCGGGGAATCGACAAGGTAGACAGTGACATGATGTTCCAGAGAGGGAACACAGAAACAAGGGGTCACAATTGGAAGCTGAAGACTCAGATGAGTCAAAGGGATGTTTGGAAGCATTTAATCAGCCATAGAGTAGTCAGGAAGTGGAATAGTCTAGCAAACGATGTAGTGGAGTCAGGAACCATACATAGCTTTAAGACAAGGTATGATAAAGCTCATGGAGCAGGGAGAGCAGAGACACAGTAGCAGACAGTGAAGAGGCGGGGCCAGGAGCTGAGTCTCGACCCCTGCAACCACAATTAAGTGAGTACAATTAGGTGAGTACCCACACAGGGGATAGAGGGGAGGATGAACCAGCAAGACTGGACCTCGTGCTCACCTTGAGTAGCTTAGACATTGAGTACATCACATATGAAAGACCCTTTGAATACATAGGAGTTACAAGTGGAGAGAGTAACAGGAGTAGGATGGGAAAATCTAAATGTTATGACTTCGATATCGTAACTTAAATAAATAGGTTCTGGTTCCTAAATGGCTGCTCAATCTGCTGTCTAGGGACATTTAAATTACACTGAAAAAAAAAACAGCAACTCTAGGGCCAGCATGTACTCATACAAATTATGATACATGAGTGCAAATAATTAATATAGTGACAGGAAGGACAAGGAAAAATCACCTAATACAAAAATATATCTATATTAATAGTAACTAATATACAACTTACAATCTACTCCACTACATCATCACCTTAACTCCAGTTCACATTAGCTCACTAGCACACTGCTGTTAGTGAATAAAAGAACATGGAGGCTCCATGACACTCTTTCCTGCAGGCTACTTAGCCTACAGGTAATACGTTACTCTCCAAAACAAACCCTTGAACACACTAGGGCCTTAAAAAACATGACAGCATTTACACCCTAACTAAATTATAAAATACACTAAAAAAATGACCAAAATTACCTACTACACTACAGTCTCGTACAGACTCCCCAACACCTCATCTGCTCTTCTGGCCACTGTACCTTGACCTGGTATAAAACGCGTCCAGATTGAGAATGTTACCGGAGCTATAAAGTATTATTTTATATAAATTTTACTGCAGTTCACTGCGTAACACCAAACTATAAAAGGGGGGATTACACCAAACTATAAAAGGGGATTACACCAAACTATAAAAGGGGGGATTACACCAAACTATAAAAGGGGGGATTATACCAAACTATAAAAGGGGGGATTACACCAAACTATAAAAGGGGGGATTACACCAAACTATAAAAGGGGGGATTACACCAAACTATAAAAGGGGGGATTACACCAAACTATAAAAGGGAGGATTACACAGGTATGAGGAACTTCCTGCAGGAAGTTCAGTGGGAAAGAGAATTAGTAGGAAAATCAGTAAACGAAATGATGGACTGTGTTACAACAAAATGCAAGCAGGCAGAGGAAAGGTTTCTTCCCAAGGGCAACAGAAATAATGGGAAGAATAGAAGGATCCCTTGGTTTCTCCGGAGGTGTAGGGAGGTAAAAACTAAGTGCATTAGATAATGGAAAAAGTACAGAAAATAAAGGACCAGTAAAATAAAAAGATCTGTCTAAGAGCCAGAAACGAGAATGCACAGATAAGGACAGTACGAAAATGACAAAGCATCGAAAGTCAAGTATGACCTAAAGCTGTTGTATAGCCACATCATGTACATCATGCCCATGCACTCAGCCCCAGGCCCAGACTCGTGGAACTCTGTGTTCATTAATAACTGCAAGAAACCCCTCTCACAGGCCCTAAGTATGCTATGGAGAAGGAGCTTAGACACAGGCGAGATTCACAGTCACTAAAAACAACGGATATAGCCCCACTCCATAAAGGTGGCAGCAAAGCAGTAGCGAAGAACTATAGACCAATAGCTTTAACGTCCCATATCATAAAAATTTTTGAAAGAGTTCTTAAGAAGCAGGAGAGCAAACCACCTGTACTCCCAAAAATTGCACAACCCAGGGCAACATGGTTTCAGAGCAGGTCGCTCCTGCCTCTCGCAACTGCTAGACCACTATGATATGGTCTTAGATGCTCTGGAAAACAAGCAGAATGCAGATGTAGTATACACAGATTTTGCAAAAGCCTTTGACAAGTGCGATCATGGTGTAATAGCACACAAAATGCGTGCTAAAGGGATAACTGGCAAAGTAGGCAGATGGATCTTCAACTTCCTAACCAATCGAACACAAAGAGTAGTGGTAAACAGAGTTAAATCGGATGCTGCCATAGTGAAGAGCTCTGTCCCACAAGGCACAGTACTCGCACCTATCCTGTTCCTCATTAACATATCAGACATAGACAGAGATGTAAACCACAGCACTGTATCATCCTTTGCAGATGATACTAGGATCTGCATGAGTGTGTCATCCATTGAGGACACGGCAAATCTCCAAGAAGATATAAACCAAGTTTTCCAATGGGCAACAGAGAACAATATGATGTTCAATGAACACAAATTCCAACTACTCCATTATGGAAAACTGGAGGAAATAATAGCTAGGGCTGAGTATATTACAAACTCTAATCACACAATAGAGCGGAAAAGTAATGTGAAGGACCTGGGTGTGGTAATGTCCGAAGACCTCACCTTCAAGGACCACAACAATGCCACTATTACAGCTGCGAGGAAACTGACAGGATGGATAATGAGAACATTCAAGACAAGAGATGCCAAGCCAATGATGATCCTTTTTAAATCACTTGTACTCTCTAGGCTAGAATACTGCTGTACATTAACATCAGCATTCAAGGCAGGTGAAATTGCTGATCTAGAGAATGTACAGAGAACCTTTACTGCACGTATAAGTTCCATCAAACACCTTAACTACTGGGAACGCCTGGAAGCACTAGACTTATATTCACTGGAGTGCAGGCGAGAGAGATATATCATTATCTACATCTGAAAGATTCTGGAGAGACTGGTCCCTAATATGCACACAGAAATCACTCCATACGAAAGCAAAAGACTTGGCAGACGGTGCAACGTACCCCCAGTGAAAATTAGGGGCGCCACTGGTACACTATGAGAAAACACAATAAGTGTCCGGGGCCCAAGACTGTTCAACAGCCTCCCACCAACCATAAGGGGCATTACCAGTAGACCTCTGGTTGCCATCAACAGGGAGCTGGACAGATACCTAAAGTCAGTGCCAGATCAGCCGGGCTGTGGTTCGTACATTGGACTACGTGCAGTCAACAGAAACAGCCTCGTTGATCAGGCCCTGATCCACCGGGAGGCCTGGTCATAGACCGGGCCGTGGGGACGTCGATCCCCGGAATACCCTCCAGGTAGACTCCAGGTCCAGGTAGGAGGAAGACAACAGTCAAGGACCATTTAATCAGGCTGAGGAAGGAAGGTGGGGAGCTCACTAAAAACGACAAAGAAGTATGTGAGGAGCTGAACATGAGATTTAAGGAAGTATTTACAGTGGAGACAGAGAGGACTCTGGGAGGTCAGAACAGAGGGGTATACCAACAAGTGTTGGATTAAATACACACAACCGAGGAGGTGAAGAAACTGCTAAGTGAACTTGATACCTCAAAAGTATTAAGGGTCCTTAGGGAGGGAGCAGAGACGCTGTGTGTGCCACTTACCACAATTTTCAGAACATCCATTGAAACTGGGTAATTAACTGAGGTATGGAAGATGGAAAATGTAGTCCCCATTTTTAAGAAAGGAAACAGAAACGAGGCACTAAACTATAGACCAGTGTCACTGACATGTATAGTATGCAATGTCATGGAGAAGATTATCAGGAGAATGGTGGAGCACCTAGAATGGAACAAGCTTATTAATGACAACCAGCACGGATTCATGGCAAATCCTATATCACATTCCTACTGGAGTTTTATGACAAAGTAACAGAAATAAGACACGAGAGAGAAGGGTAGGTAGATTGCATTTTTCTTGGACTGCAAGAAGGCCTTCGACACAGTTACTCACAAGAGATTAGTTCAAAAGCTAGAGAATCAGGCACGTGTAACAGGAAAGGCACTGCATTGGATCAGAGAATACGTGACAGGGAGCCAACAATGAGTCATGGTATGTGACGAGGTATTACAGTGAAATTAATGAGAAGAATTAAATCAGATGAGGACCAGGCAGGACTACAAAGAGACCTTGACTGGCTGGAAGCTTCGTCCGTAACTGGCTCCTCGAATTTATCCCCGCCAAATGCAAAGTCATGAAGATCGGAGAAGGGCAAAGAAGACCACAGACAGAGTATAGGGTAGGTGGCCAAAGACTGCAAACCTCACTCGAGGAAAAAGAACTTGGGGTGAGTATAATACCGAACACATCTCCTAAAGCGCACATCAACCAGATAACTGCTGCAGCATATTGGTGCCTGGCAAACTTGAGAATAGCGTTCCGATACCTCAGTAAGGAATCGTTGAAGACTCTTTACACCGTGTACATCAGGCCCATACTGAAGTATGCAGCACCAGTTTGGAACCCTGACCTAGCCAAGCAAGTAAGAAAACTAGAGAAAGTGCAAAGGTTTGCAACAAGACTAGTACCGGAGCTAAGAGGTATGTCCTACGAGGAGAGGTTACAGGAAATCGACCTGACGGCACTGGAAGACAGGAGAGATTGAGGGGATATGATATCGACATAAAAAATACTGAGAGGAATCGACAAGGTTGACAGATACAGAATGTTCCAGAGGTGGGAGACAGCAACAAGGGGTCGCAGTTGGAAGTTGAAGACTCAGATGAATCACAGGGATGTTAGGAAGTATTTCTTCAGTCAGAGTGGTCAGGAAGTGGAATAGTCTGGGAAGTGATGTAGTGGAGGCAGGATCCATACATAGCTTTAAGGAGAGGTATGATAAAGTTCAAGGAGCGGGTAGAGTGACCGAGTAGCGGCCAGTGAAGAGGCGGGGCCAGGAGCTGTGAATCGACCCCTGCAACCACAACTAGGTGAGTACACACACACATGAACTGTAGACACATGAACCGCCCACACTACACCCATCAATAAACACTGACCATAAACCTTTTCACTACACCTCCCTCACATACCACACTCAGTCTCACTCACACTCTCCCCCACTTACGCTAACTCACACTCTCACTGTCATTCACCCACACCCAGACACACACCCACACCCAAACACACACCCACACCCAAACACACACCCTCACTGTGAAGCCTACCATAAAATTAACGACCTCTTTTTCTATCACCGTCTCCCCCTTCATGGTCTTCCCCTATCTCCCTCTCATTTTCTCCCCACTCCCTCCCCTTTCACTCGCCCCCACTCACTGGTACCCCCTCACTCCTCACGTTAAGGATCCCTAGCTTTATTGACAAGCTATTTACAAGTTAAGGATTCCTAACTTTTTTGACAAGCTAAGAGCTGTTACCTGCATCAGCTCATTTGAAAGCATTTTTATTGTTATGAAACATACAAGTAGGGAACAGGATGAAGTTGGAGCCATCTGTGGGCCAGCATTTTTATTTGATCAACTAACTCATTGACATCATAATGCTGTACGAATGTATTCTAGACTCGAGTCATCCTGGGGATAAATGATCTCAGATGAAGTGATGTTCTGGAGAAGGTTACAGCCGGAGTGAAGTTGCTGCTTGCTGCCCGTCTTGTGGTATAGAAGCTTGCTTTTCACTGTCTTCGAAGTAGAGCCAATTGTGGTACTTTGACAATGTTGGCCTTGTACATAACAGTAAGGCCGCCCACATCCCTCCTGTGTTGAAGGCTCTGCTGAAATGACAGATCTATCCAGGATGGGTCCAGGTGAGAGATGAGACGTCTTGCAGCCAAACTAAGAAAGTGGAGCATACTCAAAGTGTGAGCGTACTTGTGCCTCATACAGAATCTTGCAACCTCTACTGTCAAGCAGATGCGAGTTACCAACACTCACCCATTCATACTTACTACTACTCCGGCATTACCATCGTGGTACCAAGAGAGCATCATTTGTGTTTTCTCAGGTGCAAATGTTACCTGCTATCTGTTTCTCCAAGTTGATATAACTTTTAGCTGGTGATTGATGTAGCTTAGAGCTGCTGGCATTTCTTCTCATGGATAAGTAAATGTCAGAGTACAGTCGTCTGTATATGCATGGGATTCTGGGATGAGATGAAGGTCATTGAAGTAGACATTCCATAACAATGGTCCCAGCACACTTCCTTGTGGAACACTTGCCCCAATTCCCCTATTCCCCCTTTCTCTCTTTTCCTTCCTCTCTCCCTCCTTCCTTTCCCCTTTCTCTCTAGCCCCCTTCCCACTCTTTTCTCTGCCTCCCCATCACTCTCCCTGTCCCCTCCCTCCCACCCCCTCTCTCTCCCCCTTACAACGCCCTCTCTCCATCTCTCTTCAGCGGTGATAAATAAATTTTTGGAGGCTCAGCTAAATACATTGGCAGTGTTTAGCCCTTTATTCCTTTAACATGGTGTACCCTTTGTGTCCTGAGAAAATAGTGTCCTCTACACGCATGCGCATGACGTACGTGGAGCATCCATCAAAAGCAACAAGCAGACGTGGTTGTTCGTTCCTTAATAAATTTGGTTGATTTATATTTAAATCGAATCAAGTGTTTATTTCATGTTTCATCTTTTTTTTTTTTATTAACACATCGGCCGTTTCCCACCAAGGCAGGGTGTCCCAACAAAGAAAAACTTTCATCATCATTCACTCCATCACTGTCTTGCCAGAGGCGTGCTTACACTACAGTGTCTGCACTCCTTCAGAGTGCCGGCACTGTACTTCCCATCTCCAGGAATCAAGTCCGACCTGCCGGTTTCCCTGAAACCCTTCATAAATGTTACATTATCTACACTCCAACAGGACGTCAAATCCTAAAAACCACTTGTGTCCATTCGCTCCTATCTAACACGCTCACACACGTTTGCTGGAAGTCCAAGCCTCTCGCACACAAAACCTCCTTAACCCCCTCCCTCCAACCTTTTCTAGGCCGACCCCTATCCCGCCTTCCCTCCACTACAGATTTATACACTCTCGAAGTCATTCTATTTTGTTTCTCCTCTGTGGAGAAAATTCTCCAAAGGGGGGTATGCGCCCTTACTACCCTTGGTAAGGGCCCTCACCCTTTCTGCCCTTAGGAAAGGGTCAGAGGAGGCGCGTCTGGCTGAGAAAAACAATTTAATTCAAGCCAGATGTACTGTCAACAGTGTGTCAAGAATTGTGCTGACCACAGCACCTCGTGGCACCACATGGCTGCACGAGGCACGAGCCACAAGGCAGCATGAGGGGCAGATTGACTTAAGATATCGAAGGGGAAGGGGCTACGGCGCGGTGTATAACCGGACAAAGAGACAATCGTCGTATGCGTTCGTCCTCCCTCAATCTCCACTAACGTCGGGAAATCGAATAGGAATTCTGTTTCAGCGCGTTTAGTGAATAACATCAACATTGCAGTATATTCAGAAGTGTGCGCAGCTTCTTACTGCAAAAAGACAAACGTAGAGACAATCGCAAGTGAATTCCATCGAAACAAGACGGTGATTCTTCAGCGGCATTCTACAATCAAGACAGCATTTCCGCCGTATATGGTGGAGCCAACACCATCACTCAAAGTTACACGAGCAAGGTAAGAATTTGATGTTCTGGTCATGCAGGGGACTGCGCAGTTCTTGTAGTCAAGAACATTCAAATTTTACCTATTGACGGCGGTTATGCGTGGACTTTTAAGTCCAAAACAGTGAGTAAAACGCCTTTCAGTCCATCTAAGACTGAAATATGGACATACGCTCCTTTGGGGCAATATATTATAATAAACCACGTGTATTTTTTCCATACAGCCCTGTGGAGAATGAGGCCATAGATGGATCCCCTGAGAAGGTGTTGGGAACGGCTGCGACATCTTGGATTCATCAATAAGCTAAGTATTAGCGAACCATACATTCCATGTTATCGTTGGAGCCCATCCTCCACTTCCTCTCTATATGTCCAAACCACAACAACCCCTCCTGAGCTCTCTGTATTATAGTTTTGGTAATCCTGCACCTCCTCCTAATTTCCAAACTACGGATTCTCTGCATTATATTCACACCACACATTGACCTCAGACATAACATCTCCACTGCCTCCAGCCTTCTCCTCGTTGCAACATTCATCACCCATGTCTCACACCCATACAAGAGTGTTGTTATAACAATACTCTCATACATTCCCCTCTTTGCTTTCATGGATAAAGTTCTCTGTCTCCACAAGCTTCTCAGTGCACCATTCACCTTTTTCCCCTCGTTAATTCTATGATTCACCTCATCCTTCATATACCCATCTGCTGACACATCCACTCCCAAATATCTGAACACATTCACCTCCTCCATACTCTCTCCCTCCAATCTGATATCCAATCTAACCGTTATCTATTTTTTTGTTATCCTCATCACCTTACTCTTTCCTATATTCACTTTCAATTTTCTTCTTTTACATACCCTACCAAAATCATCCACCAACCTCTACAACTTCTCTTCAGAATCCCCCAAAAGCACAGTGTCTTCAGCAAAGCGCAACTGTGACAACTCCCACTTTGTGTTAGATTCTTTATCTTTTAACCCCACACCTCTTGCCAACACCCTCACATTCCGCATTCTTACAACTCGCATTCTTACAACTCCATCTATAAATATATTGAACAACCACGGTGACATCACACATCCCTGTCTAAGGCCTACTTTTACTGGGAAATAATCTCCCTCTAGCCCACATACTCTAACCTGAGCCTCACTATCCTCGTAAAAACTTTTCACCGCTTTCAATAACTTACCTCCTATTCCATTCATTTGCAACATCTGCCACATTGCCCCCCTATCCACCCTGTCATATGACTTTTCCAAATCCATAAATGCCACAAAAACCTCTTTACCCTTATCTAAATACTGTTCACCTATATGTTTCACTGTAAACACTTGGTCTACACACCCCCTACCCTTCTAAAAGCCTCCTTGTTCATCTGCTATCCTGCTCTCCGTCTTACTCTTAATTTTTTCAATAATAACTCTACCATACACTTTACCAGGTATACTCAACAGACTTATTCCCCTATAATTTTTACACTCTCTTTTGTCCCCTTTGCCTTTATACAAACGAATTATGCATGCTCTCTGCCAATCCCTAGGTACCTTACCCTCTTCCATGCATTTATTAAAAAAAACACTAACCACTCTAAAACTATATCCCCACCTGCCTTTAACATTTCTAGCTTTATCCCATCAATCCCAGCTTCTTTACCCCCTTTCATTCTACTCACTGCCTCACGAACTTCCTCCACACTCACAACTGGTTCTTCCTCACTCCTATAAGATATTATTCCTCCTTGGCCTTTACACGAAATCACAGCTTCCCTATCATCATCAACATTTAAGAATTCCTCAAAATATTCCCTCCATCTTCCCGATACCTCTAACTCTCCATTTAATAACTCTCCTCTCCTATTTTTAACTGACAAATCCATTCTTTCCCTAGGTTTTCACAACTTGCTAATCTCACTCCAAAACTTTTTCTTATTTTCAACAAAATTTGTTGATAACATCTCACCTACCCTCTCATTTGCTCTCTTTTTACACTGCTTTACTACTCTCTTAACCTCTCTTTTTCTCTCCATATACTCCTCCCTCCTTCCATCACTTCTACTTTGTAAAAACCTCTCATATGCAAACTTTTTCTCTCTTACTTCTCTCTTTACATCATCATTCCACCAATCGCTCTTCTTCCCTCCCGCACCCACTTTCCTATAACCACAAACTTCTGCTGAACACTCTAGCACTATATTCTTAAACTTACCCCATACCTCTTCTACCCCACTGATTATACTCTCACTAGCCCATCTGTCCTCCAAAAGTTGTTTATTTCTTACTCTAACCGCCTCCTCCTTTAGTTTACAAATATTCACTTCTCTCTTACTTGCTGTTTTCATTCTCCTTGTATCCCATCTACCTTTTACTCTCACTGTAGCTACAACTAAAAAGTGATCTAATATATATGTGACCCCTCTTTAAACATGTACATCCTGAAGTAAACCCAACAGTCTTTTATCTACCAATATGTAGTCCAACAAACTACTGTCATTTCGCCCTACATCATGTCTTGTATACTTATTTATCCTCTTTTTATTAAAATATGTGTTACCTATAACCAAACCCCTTTCTATACAAAGTTCAATCAAATGCTCCCCATTATCATTTACACCTGGCACCCCAAACTCTAAACGCTTCATGTTTCATCTGTGTTTACATATCCACTAAACTGATGAAATCCAGAAGAGGTAGTGAAAGGTCATTGTTTATCTGTCTTCATTCCAATATGGCGTTCTCCAGGTCAACATGTGTCACTCATACCTCACTCTCCGCCTATATATGATGTTACTTTAACCTTTGTGTGTTAGAAGTGGTCAAGGTTCCAGGACCGAAACGTTTTCTAATAAATATGTCCTAGTGTTTGCTCAAGTGTATTTTTAAACCAATTTGTCAGTATCTATTACCAATGTTTATACCATATACGTTAGTGGTTCTGATTTGGAACTGCCTAACATAAGCCAGTAGGCGTGTTGCAATGCTCCTAATTTCTTACGTCCTAAAATAAGAAATTAATATACAGACAATAAATGGCAATATTAAGGATTTTAGAATGTGTAATGATAATACATTGTTCGTTCAAAAAAGTGAATTGTACATCAGTTAAATTGAAAGGAGATGTTCTTGCTCACTCATTAAGTCCTCTTTAAGGGGAGCTCCTTGTCACGGTAAAGAGGCTATCAGTCTGAGGAATTGGACCTCTTGGTTTTCTTCCTCAGAGCGAACCTAATTACCCCCAATCCCCCCCTCCCCTTTCCCATCTTCCCTTTTCCTTTTTCTCCTCCTTCTCCTCATCCCTTCCTTATTTCCTTCCCATTTTTACCCTGGGAGCTTCTCTCCACAGGCATTCTAGTTCCTAGGTAGGAGGAAGGGTACCGTAGTCCATCCCATTCTGTTGAGGTTCTTGGCGGTGGTGTAGTTTGCCGTGGAATCTGGATAGCCTGGGGATGTCCCGATCCCTCTCCGGTCTCCCGGGGCGTGGCCTTGGGTATCTTTCGGGCGACGGGTGTATCTTTCAGATTCCGGGGGTGGTGGCCGAAGGCGGTATGCTTTGTGGGGGATATCCGGCCGCCCTCTCTTTTGTCCGCCGAGGTGGCTCGGTGGATGTGAGGTTGCTATCCCGGATTGCTGGTTTACTGGCATGAAGGGTAGGGTATGGCACTGGTTCCATGCAGCATCTGCACTACTTGCGGTGCTGAGGGGATTTACGCCCCTTTCATTCCTTCTAGGAGCTATTCCTCCACGTTCCCCCCTTTTTTTATTCTTTCTTTTTCTTTTACTTTTCTTTTCTTTCTTTTTTTTTTCTTAAAAACAAAAAGAAAGAAGTAACCTAACCATGGATGCCCTAATCCGTGAACCTACCCCCGGGCCCCTTCTTGATACCGCACCTAGTTCTGACCCTACCTCGTTAATGGACAACTCTAATACCCCTGTACCTCTTGCTGGTGCCTCTTCGTCACCTGCTTCAGGTACCGGGGATCCGACTGGACCTTTCGATGCGTCTGACCTTCTCTATTCTCTGACCTTGATTCTGGCTTCTTCCTTAACTTCCTGCTCATTCATCTCAGAAACAACCAGCTCGTCACGCACTCCCCTTAAATGCTCGGTTTCACACTACTCAATGGACAAAGTTTTTTACTCTATGACCGACCTCTCCTAATACCTATCTTTCCGATCATAGTATTGGTAAAGCTCTCCTATGCCATGTAGGTAAAGATATCTCATTTCATGCTCTCAAGGGCGGCACTCGCATCAACATGGTCCAGAATGCTGGCTAAGCTCGCAATCTTTCTTTCCTTACGACAATATATACTATTCCTATCACTATTGAGAAACATCATTCACTCAATTCTTGTAGTGGCACAGTCATTTTGCCCCACACCATTGTCCAACGGAATTTCCAGACATGTGGTGATGACATTTTGGAGCAGCTTGAGCTCCAAGAACTCCCTATCCTTAAAGTTGACACTTTTGTCCTCCCTGACAATAAGCGAAGACGTTATCCTTGCAATATAGCTCGTTTAACATTTGACTGCCGTGAACTTCCACCTTCAATTTACATTGCAGGTCAACGTTTGCAAGTTCGAAAGGTGACCCCTACACCGCAACAGTGTAGAAACTGCTGGCATTTTGGTCATCCAGCAAAATATTGCAGGTCCATGGCCGAATGCCCATTCTGTGGTGCCGACGACCATGCCAGTTCTTCTTGTAATCTACCTCCCTCTTGCCTTAACTGTCATGAGGCGCATCCATCGTACTCTCGCCGTTGTCAGGTTTACCTGAATGAGCTGGAAATCCGTTGTCTCAAAGAGGCGGAAGGCTTCTCATATGCTATGGCCGTCTCTCCTCTATGCCTTCAAGGGAGACTTCCCCGTATTTCCTATTGTCGCATTGCTAAACGTCGCCCCACTTCTGGGGTCCCAACTTCCACAGGTTTCCCATGCTGTTGCAGTGTACACTGATGGTTCAAAGTCATCTGACGGCGTCGGATTCGCAGCAGTGTTTCTGGACAGCGTCGTGCGAGGGCATCTATTACCCTCGGCTAGCATATTTATGGCTGAATTGTATGCCATTCTTGTGGCACTTATCCGTATTGCATCTATGTCTGTGTCACCATTTGTGGTCGTTTCAGACTCCCTTAGTGCTTTACAGGCTGTCCGTAAAATTGATACACCTCACCCTCTAGTTCTTCGTATCCAACTTTGGTTACGCCGTATCTTTAGCAAGCACAAATATATTGTTTTTTGTTGGGTCCCTGGTCATGTTGACGTACAGGGCAATGAACAGGCAGACACTGCTGCGCGGTCAGCAGTACATGACCTTTTTTGCAGATGGACCCTCCTTTAATCCTGACTCTCTCGTTGACTTTTTGACAGAAACTGACTTACTACACAAACTCTGAAGATTATACCTCTAGCACCTCCCTCAGTCCCTTCTACCTCGATCTCTTGCTACCCTCTATCCCTGCACTATCCACTACCCTGCTGCACTCCATACCCTACTAATCATCCATCTCCCTCTTACAATCCATTCTCCCTGCATCCTGTCCTGCCCTTCCGCGCTGTATAGCCCTTGTGGTTTAGCGCTTCTTTTGATTATAATAATAATCACCCGTTACTTCCATAGGACACCAGTTTACCATAAACTAAATTAAGCTAGAGAAACTTTACACAGATAACTGGCAGATAGGAGATACATATTCAGGTAGGTACACCAGGACGGGTCCTGGCCCGGGTCTTCTCCATGTGGTTATCCGGCAGTAGCTCCCGAAGGTGTGTCGGAGTTTGTACAATTGATGTACCGTTTACAGCTGTATTGTGGGGGCATCCTTATGACAAGGTCACGGCGAGTCTTAATCATAATAGGCGGAGTACTGTTTACAATCCGTTGGCAGGAGCAACTGTCACAAGGAGACTGTGAAGTGTAGAAGTTAGCTACAATCATTGTAGACGCCTAGTAACTGAGGTACAGCACGACGTCGGGGCCGATGTATTTGCTGGTATGAGGCTTTTAACTCTCAAAAGCTCTGCTCCTACGACCCATTCCTGGCACTCGAGCTGCAGGCGGAGTGCCAGGAATGTCTCAGGAGATTCTCTGCAGGTGTGTTGATAGCAAAGGCTTTTGTTTGGTTTGTTTTGTTTCGTCATTAACTGCGTCCTGACACTGGACCTAATCCTAAGATGGACCTCGAAGAGATGTCGATCTAATTCAATTGTTCCGAGGCCGCCGTTAGTTTCTTGCTGTTGTCCCTTTGCGTTCCATGGCAAAAGATTTTGTGTTCAACATTGGGCTCAGGCCATTAGGCCTCCCTATCATTATCTTTGCGCCCTATGTTGGGTGGTCCGGTAAATTTGCAAATAAACGCATGAATTTTATTTTGTCCACCATGCATACGTTCACGAAGGTCTTCGCAATAGTTCTGAATGTCTCGTTGTTTTCTTCTGACTCTATTAGGTCGACTATGATATCTGTGAAGCAGGTGATTGTCATCATTTGTTGGCTCATGGGTAGTCTGGAATGTCTTGCAATGTTATCTTGGGTTACAGTTCACCTCGCTGGTGACTGTTGTGGTGCTAGGGTTGACGTGTTAGCTGTAGTGTCATCCTGCAGCATTGGGCCTGATGACTGCCGTTGTCGGGTAAGAGCTTGAACAGAAGTATCGGAAGCTGGCTGAGCAAGTGCGCGACCCCATCACCGATGTTTTCTCGGCTTCCGTCGTTGCTTTGGCCCTGAATTTCTTGTTTACGTAGCCTCTTCTGGACGAGGCTGCTGTTCAGTGATGAGAGCTCTACTTGACACTGGAGGCTGGACAACTGGGGTTTTCCATGCTACCCTGACACGGTGGAGTCTCTCCGGCCACTGCAGTTCGGATATCGAGGTTCCGTTTCTTTACCTCTCTTCAGTTTATCAAAGCAGTCCTAGGTCGGGTGAGACCCGCTACAGATGCCGCATATATACTGAAACTGGCATCGGTCACTTAGGGGGTTGTATCTCTGGTACCTGAAGCACGTAAAGGTGATTCAGGTGCCAGAGGTACAACGTCCTAACTTCATATTTTCCCAGCAACTGAGATCCATTTGAGCTGTAGAGGTCCTCTATGTTGGATTAAGACCTGCCTCGCAGGTACCTTAACATCCTTCTTGGCTCGGAGCCGCTCAGCTTTCAGGATGATTTTGTTGCTATGAATTGCACAGAGAGGCATAGCTAGTGGATAGTGCATTTACGCATTTTTATATCCGCTCTATGAGTTTTAGCTCTATTACAACAAGTGAAGATTCGAGGTCGGTTACCTTCTGCAGTACCTCATAGGACTCTCTGTTTCGGGAGTGAAAATTTACGCCCCTTTCAGATTTGGGGATATCGCCAAGCCTCTATTTCCTCTCGAGATGAATTATAGCAAAATGCGGGGTGTTGTTTTGTTTTTTGCTTATCAACCTGAATTTGTTGCCTGCAGAAGGCTTGGTTTACCCGATCTGAGGCAACGTAACATTGTGTCTCCTCTGGGACTCCTGCTACATGCTAACCTTCTCCATCCAGTATGTCTGGAGTTGGGAGAACGATTTATTGATCCATCCATTTCTCACTTGCCCGGCTGGTTTCGCCTGCTTTGCTGTCGCAAGAGTCCAAAGAGAGACCAGAGAGAGAGGTCTTGAAGCTTCTTCGCAAGATCTGAGCCCCACATTTTTAAGTCAGAGTTTTTGGTTGAGTCCTTTGAACATTGTGACCTCTTAAACCATACCACGGGTGGGGTTCGAAACCGCGGTCAGAGAGTCTCAGAACTCCAGAAGTTCTTGAGTTCTGAGACTCTCTGACCGCGGGTTCGAACCCCACCCGTGGTATGGTTTGTTTGCAATCGTGTCATTACGATTTCGTGGGTCATTGTGACCTCTTCCTTTCAAAATAAACCATGTGCTTCCGTGTGCTTGTTCGCCACTCTGGCGCCTTCATGAGTGCTGACTGATGGATGGATAGAGATGTCATTTGGTGACCCGGCAGTGGCTCCTGAAGGAGTGTCGGAGTTTGTACAAGTGATGTACTGTTTATAGCCTTCGGCAGGGGCATGGTAAGCATTCGTGTCAAGCGGAATACCATTTACAGCCCTATGGTGGGGGCAGCCCTATGCCAAAGGCACGGCGAGTCTTCTTCAGGTCAAGTGGAGTAACAATTACAGCCCAATGGTGGGGGCAGTCTTTGACAAGGGCGCGGTGAGCCATTTCTGTGCCAAGTGTAGTACCGTTTACATCCCTATAGATATAGCAGCCCTATGACCGGGGCAGCCCTATGACATTGGCAGTCCTATGACATTGGCAGCCCTTTGACAGGGCAGCCCTATGACAGGGCAGCCCTATGACAGGGGCAGCCCTATGACTGGGGTAGCCCTATGACAGGGGCAGCCCTATGACAGGGGCAGCCCTATGACAGGGGCAGCTTTATGACAGGGGCACGATGAATGGGTCTTTAGCACATACGGTATTTCTGTTGTTGGGATAGGCATTTCTTCATCCATATCTATCTCACTAGCCAGGCAGATTTCACTTGTATCGCTGTCCGATGAGTCCAGGAAGTGGTCTTGCAGTCCTTCGCCAGAAGTGAGCCCCACATTTCCACATCCGAGTCCTCAGTTGAGTCCTTGGAATATCGTGACTTCTACCTTTCTGAAGAAGCCTTGTGCTTCAGTGTACCTGTCTCGTGACTCTGATAGAGATGGCACGGGATCCAGTATATATAAGAGAAGAAGACGGGGACGAGAGAAAAAGAGGAGGAAGAAGGAATAATAATATGAAGGAAATAGTGATAGTAGTGATAGAGGTAGTAGTGGAAGTGATAGTAGTAATAGTAGTAGTGACACAATAGTCAGAGATTAGACTCTTGTGTCACTAGCAATACCCCAACTATCTACTACTACACTACCACTTCCATCACTAATAGCACTACTTCCGATCATAATATTATTCCTTCTACCTCCTCTCTTTCTCCCGTCTCCCTCTCGAATATATACTGGCTCCCTTGCTTTCGTATTTTTTTCGTGAACATAACACGTATTAAGTGATTATGTGTTGATAACAATCTTTTGGAAGTAGTAATCTTGTTTAACCATATTTTTGGGAGGAAGAATGAACGTGAATGAAAAGGCTTGCCATATGTGACATATGTATTTTTATTAATCTTGAGTGGAGATTCCACTGAACATGAATGCCAGACCTAAGAGTATTTCAAAATTAATGTAAAAATATAATAAAAATTAAAGATGTGAGGAGTCTAACCTGAGTGAGCATGACGGTGGGAAATGCTAAGTCTACAGAGTTTATAAATAATCTTTAGATTCTTAGCATCTCTCACCTGAATGCGGTTCCCACAGGTAACAATGTTTATAATTAACGTTCAGAATATTATGTTGAAACTTGTTAGAAATATGTCAGGAATATATGTTTAACATACTATGTGTAATATAGAAGAGGGAAGTGTAGGTGAGTTATAGGAAATAATGGTAAGAAGGCACTCGCACATGATGAGGTATTTGAGAGATATAAATCTGAGGGGAGATTCAGTGAGGTTATTTATCCACTAACTTAGAGGTGAAAGTGGATTATCGTGTATAGATAGAGTGAAAGATTTGAACGTCTGCCAGTGTGAGTGAAAGTTCATCCTATGAAGACATGATCAAACACCGTGGAAAATATTATGGGAGGAGAACGAGGAAAACCTAGAGATCACATTCATAAGAGATTTTATACTGGATGATGCAGGAACTAATTGAGGGAAAGTTAAAAGAACTGATGATTGCTCGGCTGGATCCGTGCTGGAATTGGGATCCAACATTAATAACAGCGGTGCCTTAATTCGGAGGGAATTTGCTGTGATCTTTATTTATAGGAAGATTAATACCCATACTTTGGGGTAATATTTCACAACTTCTTGAGGATAAGTAAGGTTTATAAACTTTTAGTGTTAATATCGATATAACTAAATATTTCAGTGTCAATTTTAATACGAGAGAAAGAAGTGTGTTTGTAGAGGAATTGTTGAGTTCTTAGATTTTAATAAAAGAAATATTATTTTATTTGTAGGGGTAAATGTAAGTGGTCTTGGGAGGAAGAGAGAGACCTAGAGAAAGAGAAGACATTTCTAGCAAGAGAAAAATACTGAGATAACTATGTTGCTTTTCCTCAGATTAAACCAATCTCTCTTAAGCTAAATTTTGAGGTGGATTGATAATTTCATGTAATTATATCAAATATGTTTTGACTGATTAGCGAATCACACGACGGACAAGAACGACACTGATGTGGTTACATTTCACGAACCATTCAATCTCTACCCAAATGAAACTGATTAACGAGGCGCCCGTTAATTAACTGTAACTAATTAACTCAGCGTCGTCCTGGTGTGATGGGATAGTGGTCACTAGCCACACAAGCCCTGTCCTGTTGACATTGTCCTGTTGACATTGTTCTGTTGATATTGTCCTGTTGACATTGTCCTGTTGACATTGTCCTGTTGACATTGTATTGTTGACATTGTCCTGTTGATATTGTCCTGTTGACATTGTCCTGTTGATATTGTCCTGTTGACATTGTCCTGTTGACATTGTCCTGTTGATATTGTCCTGTTGACATTGTCCTGTTGACATTGTCCTGTTGACATTGTCCTGTTGTCATTGGTTAGTACATAATGAGTGACACACTTAACATTGTAATGACCTTTCGAGTCTGTTTGTTTTATTCATCAAAAAATATTGTATTATTTAGAGAATTAAACTAAAATCTACGAGTTTTATTTACTATGAATTCAATAGTAACTGACAATCTGTAGAGCCATTACTCTCCATGACTTTGTTTTTACTCTCAACTGCAACATAACTTATTTACCGAGATTAATTCAGCTTTGGTAAGAATTATAAGATATTCAGTGACGAGCACTGGCGTGTACGAAAAAAAATATCCAAAAAAAAGTTGGCAACATTTTCGTGTATATCAACATCTGTGTACGATAATTCTATAAGTTGCCGTTATTATAATAAACGAGGTAATTGTATCTAGTACATTAATGGTCATTTTTAGCCATTTTTCTTAACCTCCATTGTGGGAAAACTGATGAAATCAATAAGTGCCGAGACTATTAGAAGCCATTTTAAGACAAGAGGGAGAGATATTAATAAATTGATTAATGAATCTCATCAAGGTTTTACAAATGGGGTGTTCCTGCCATACGAATTTACTGCCTTCTTTCACTAAGTTATTTGAGGTAGATCATGGTAATGAATATGATATTGTGTATATCACATCAGAGGTTATTGAGGAAAGTAGTGGCTCACAGAATAGGAGAATTATTTCCTGGATAGAGGCGTGGTTGATAGATGGGGAACAGAAAGTTTGCATAAATGGGGAGAAATCAGAGTGGGTACGCGTCACAAGCGGTGTTCCAAGAGGGTCAGTGTTGGGCCCCTTGTTATTCACAATTTACATGGACAATATAGATGAGAGAATAAACAGCGACATAAGGAAGTTTGCTGACGACGCTAAAATGGGCCATCGAATTCTGACGAGGCCACCTAGATCGATACAGGAAGATCTTAATAGACTGATGTAGGGGTCGGAGAAGTGGCGGATGCAGTTTAATGTGGACAAATGCAAAGTTATGTGTATTGGAAAGGAAAATAATCATCACGCTTATATACTAAATAATGATATCTTAATATCACGGATTGCCTAAAAGATTTTGAGTTCAGGTTACCTAGAGAACAGTACGTAAGTGTTCGCAATAAAGTGAATAGAATTCTTGGCTTCATATCAAGAAGTATAAACAATAGAAGTTCTCAGGTTGTTCTTCAACTCTATATATCCTTGGTTAGGCCTCATTTAGATTATGCTGCACAGTTCTGGTCACCGTATTACAGAATGGATATAAATACGCTGGAAAACGTGCAAAGGAGGATGACTAAGTTGATCCCATGTATCATTTCATTCCTTCAGAACACACTGAGGGCCCTAAATCTGCACTCTCTAGAAAGGAGTAGAATTAGGGGTAATGTGATTTAGGTGTATAAATGGAAAACAGGAATAAATAAAGGGGGATGTAAATAATATGCTGAAAATATCTAACCAAGACAGGACTCGCAGCAATGGATTCAAGTTAGAAAAATTAGATTTAGAAAGGATATAGGAAAGCACTGGTTTGGTAATAAAGCTGTTGAAGAGTGGACCAAACTCCTGAGTACCATCATTGAAACTAAAACAGGAGTGGGTGAGAGTTGAACCTGACTAGCTTGGACCAGTAGGTCTTATGCATGCCTCTTCCTTCTTAAATGAAGTGTCTTGAACCAGACTGCATTAGGAAAGTAGGGGATTTGAACCTGCCTAGCATAGGTCAGTAGGCCTGCAGGAGTGCTCCTTCTTTCATATGTTCTTAGAATGCTTGAAAATAGCGAAATTACAGAAATAATAAATAAGTTATGCAGGATCAGAGTTACTAGTGACATGGTTCTCAGACCAACAGATAAGATAAAACCCAACATATACCCGGACCCTGATGAACTCTTAGCCAGGGTTTCAAAGTAATGTACGGAGGAAGTTAACAAGCTTTTAGCTAGTCTTTTAAATTTATCTTTACTAACTGGCATGGTGCTAGATAAGTTGAAAATGGCAAATGTGATACCTGTCAATAAAGTAGGAGACAAGTCCGTAGCTCTGAATTATAGACCAATAAGCCTAACCTCCACTCTTGGAAAATTTATGAAATCAATATCTGCCAATGCTATTCCAATCCATATTGAAAGATGTAAACTGATTAATGAATCTCAGTGAGGGTTTACAAAGGGGCGTTCCTGCCTTACGAATTTACTAACTTTTTTTTCACTAAGATATGATACTGTGTATAAGGACTTCAGTGAGGCTTTTGATAGAGATCCACAACAAAGGTTACTGAGGAAAGTAGAGGATCACGGAATAGGAGGAGAAGCTTTTTTTTCCTGGATAGAGGCGTGGTTGACAGACAGGCAACATTGAGTTTGTATAAATGGGGAGAAATCAGAGTGGGGACACGTCATAAGCGGTGTTCCACAGGAGTCAGTGTTGGGTCCTTTGTTCTTCACAATTTACAAAAGCAACATTGATGAGGGAATAAATAGCAACATTAGCAAGTTTGCCGACAACACCTAAATAGGTCGTTGAATTAATTCTGACGAGTACACTAGAGCGCTGCAGGAAGATCTGAATAGATTGATGCAGTGGTCGGAGAAGTGGCAGATGCAAAGGAAATTAACCATGACGTTTATAGACAAAATAATGTAGATCATATAATAATAATAATAATTGTGGCATGCAATGAGTACGTTACATTTATTAGGCATATATACACACCCCCATATAGGCTGCCTCCCTACCAGCGAACCGGGCACTAAGGGTTTAACGATTAAGGGATCCCCACCGTTAAATCAGTACCTTGTTTCAGCCAATCATAATGTGGTAGCACTCACGGTCCACTCCTGTCAGATTCTGGCTGTTGTCTTGCCTCTTGATTACCGTGATACAATTATTTTCCAACCTCTTGTACATATTGTAAATACATTTGTTCATACTTGGTGAAGGAAAATACAATTTCAAGGCTACTGCTGTGTTTATTTTAGCTCCAAGTTCCATTGCAACCCGGTTAACAGTCCTTGATTATCTGGGTCGTAATAATAATAATAATAATAATATAATATATTTATTTCTACAAGTACATGTACAAGGTATACAGACCATAGCTGACATCAGTGACATACTACTATATAGAAAGTCGGTTGTTATGCTGAGCAATTCGGGCAAATTAGGTCAGTTTTGTCCCAGGATGCGACCTACACCAGTCGACTAACACCCAGGTACCCATTTTACTGATGTGGAACATAAACAACTGGTGTAAAGAAACACGCCCAATGTTTCTACCCTCGCTGGGAATCGAACCCGCACCTTCGCTGTGTGAAGCGAGAGCTTTAGCCACCAGGCCACAGGGCCTGGCCAAGGGTCCTGACTGTGAAAAAGACTTAGGAGTTCTGGTTAGCGGTAATTTAAAACCATGACAACAGTGAATAAGTGTCGCAATAAAGCGAAAGAATTTTTGGCTTAATATCAAGAAGTATAAATAAAAGCTCTTGTCACTGTATTACAGAATAGATATAAATGCGATGGAAACCGTACAAAGAACTCTGACTCTAAGTGGATGTGACTTGGACCTGACTGGCCTGGGCCAGTAGGTGACTTGGAAATGCCTAACATGGGCCAGTAGGCCTGCTGCAGTGCTCCTTCTTTCTTATGTTATGTTTAGTAGTTGGTAAGTTTCAGGATGGGTGTAGGCAAGCAGCAGTAGCCATACACCAGGCCCCAGTGCTGACCTCAGACACGAGAAAGGTGGACTTGTGGCTCTCTGACCCCAGCAACCATTTTTGGCTAATATTGACCTCCACTGTACGCATCATGCCTTCCAAGAAGACACAGTTTACCAAGAACCTTATGAGGAAGTTGAGAAGGTGAGTGAAGCAAAGATGAAGGTGAGTGAAGCAAAGATGAAGGTGAGTGAAGCAAAGATGAAGGTGAGTGAAGCAAAGATGAAGGTGAGTGAAGCAAAGATGAAGGTGAGTGAAGCAAAGATGAAGGTGAGTGAAGCAAAGATGAAGGTGAGTGAAGCAAAGATGAAGGTGAGTGAAGCAAAGATGAAGGTGAGTGAAGCAAAGATGAAGGTGAGTGAAGCAAAGATGAAGGTGAGTGAAGCAAAGATGAAGGTGAGTGAAGCAAAGATGAAGGTGAGTGAAGCAAAGATGAAGGTGAGTGAAGCAAAGATGAAGGTGAGTGAAGCAAAGATGAAGGTGAGTGAAGCAAAGATGAAGGTGAGTGAAGCAAAGATGAAGGTGAGTGAAGCAAAGATGAAGGTGAGTGAAGCAAAGATGAAGGTGAGTGAAGCAAAGATGAAGGTGAGTGAAGCAAAGATGAAGGTGAGTGAAGCAAAGATGAAGGTGAGTGAAGCAAAGATGAAGGTGAGTGAAGCAAAGATGAAGGTGAGTGAAGCAAAGATGAAGGTGAGTGAAGCAAAGATGAAGGTGAGTGAAGCAAAGATGAAGGTGAGTGAAGCAAAGATGAAGGTGAGTGAAGCAAAGAGGGAAGGAGAAGAAGAGAGGGAGGCAGCAGTAACATGTGATGACTCCGTGACACCTTCACCATCTTCACCACCACCTCCAACACCACCTCCACCACCACCACCACCTCCAACACCACCTCCACCACTACCACCGCCTTTATCACCACCTTCACTACCACCTATGTATATATATATATATATAGCCTCGGAGAAGTGGATAAAAAGGCTTTAAGGAAAAATATTGGCCCTGTGGCCTGGCTGGCAAAGCTCTCGCTTCACACACGGAGGGCCCGGGTTCGATTCCCGGCTGGGTAGAAACATTTCGACGTGTTTCCTTACACCTGTTGTTATGTTCACCTAGCAGCAAATAGGTACCCGGGTTGTTAGTCGACTGGTGTGGGTCGCATCCTGGGGGACAAGATTAAGGACCCCAATGGAAATAAGACAGACAGTCCTCGATGACGCACTGACTTTCTTGGGTTATCCTGGGTGGCTAACCCTCCGGGGTTAAAAATCCGAAGAAATCTTATCCTTCTTCCTGAAGCCATTTGAATATTCCACTTCCCCTACCACCCCATCTTTTAATTCTTTTTTTTTACCAATAGGTATGTTTTATTACATAATATGGTACAAAAGATTTGAGAGATACATTGTTGATATAAAGATGGCATATACAGTACACGAGGTGTGAGATACATGTCTAGTACATATTGTTACATGTTTGTCACTGATTATAATGCGAAAATTTCATCCAGCTCTTCCGAGCTGGGGCGCGTGCCCAGAATACAGCATGCATTACCCCTCTGAACAGCAGCGCTGAGTCGCTGGTACAGAAAACTAGCTGCTCTGGGATCCCTAGTTACCCTGTTGAGTCTTTTGCCCAGCTCCTTGAGGAAATTAGATGCACTCTTTCCCCATGAGCCAAGGGTCTCTGAGCCTATGGGAACAAACATATAATGATGGGCAAGTTCTCCATATTTTCTCGACTTTTGGGACTCCCTGAAGGTGGCAGCTGCCCCTCCTTCCTCCCTGATGCATTGGAGATAAGTATCAGCCAAGGTAGATGCAGATCCCGTCCAGCAGAGCCGGACGGGTATGATATATATATATATATATATATATATATATATATATATATATATAAACGTACCTCAGGGAAAACTCGAGGTTCTCCCTGGAGCTGTTGCAGTGAAGAGTTTTTATGAGGATAGTGAGGCTCAGGTTAGAGTGTATAGGAGAGAGGGAGATTATTTCACAGTAAAACCACTTTAAGAGGGGCTCCTTGTCGTGGTAAAGAGGCTATCGGTCTGAGGAATTGGATCTCTTGGTCTTCTTCCTCAGACCGAACGTAATTACCCCCCAATCCCCCCTTCCCTTTTCCATCTTCACCATCCTTCCTTCCTTCTGTTCTTTATATCTCTCCCCTTCGCAGGCATTGTCTATCCAAGATGTTGATTTTCTAGTTTCTTCCTTACCGCCACCCCTTCTGTTACTTGGCGATTTTAACGCACGCAATTTTCTCTGGGGAGGGTCGCACTGCGACTCCCGTGGCATTCAGTTGGAGGCATTTCTTGCTTCTCTTCCCCTCCATGTTTTAAATACAGGTACTCCCACCCATTTTGATCCTCGAACTCATTCTTTCTCCTGCATCGATCTCTCCATCTGCTCTTCATCAACTGTCCTTGACTTCACCTGGTCTGTCCTCCCGGACTTACATGACAGCGATCATTTCCCAATTATCCTAAAGTCCCCTCTGTTTTCTCCACCTCCTCATTGCCCACGCTGGCAATTTGACCGGGCGAAATGGGACCTTTACGCACAACTTACTGCCTTTCATGAGGTTCCTACCTCGTCCTCCATTGATGAGGTTTTACATCTCTTTTCGTCCTCCATCTTCACAGCGGCTTCACATTCTATTCCCCAAACCTCGGGCAAGCATCCTCAGAAGGGCGTGCCTTGGTGGTCTCCTGCTTGTGCTCGGGCAGTGCGTTTGAAACACGCTGCATGGGGCAGGTATCGGTATAACAGAACCACAGAGAGACTCCTTGATTTCAAGCAGAAGAGACCTATTGCTCGCCGTCTTATACACGACGCTAAACGCACTTGCTGGCGAGATTACGTTTCTACTGTCACTTCGGCTTCCTCGATGAGTGCAGTCTGGAAGAAAGTGCGGAAATTAAGTGGTAAATTCTCCCCCGACCCGGCTCCTGTTCTTCAGGTTGCTGGTGTCGATATAGCACACCCTCTTGCCGTTGCCACTGAAATTGGTAATCATCTCGTCCGCATTTCTCAGGGGCTCCATCTATGCCCCTCGTTCCTTTCTTCTAAGTCTGCCAGCGAGTTAAAGCCCTTAGATTTTTCTTCTCTTAGAGAAGAATCCTATAATGTGCCTTTTACCCTTCAAGAACTGGAGGCAACACTCTCTGCTTGCCGATCATCGGCAGCTGGGCCAGACGGCATACATATTCGTATGCTACAGCATTTACATCAGTCTGCTCTTACTGTCCTCTTACGACTCTTTAATCTCATATGGTCGCAAGGAGTTCTTCCCCAGCTGTGGAAGTCTGCTATTGTTCTCCCTTTTCGAAAACCAGGTACTACGGGACGTGATCCCTCTCACTACCGTCCCATCGCTCTTACCAGTGCAGTTTGCAAGGTGATGGAACGTCTAGTTAATAGACGTTTGATGTGGTATTTAGAGACTCACAATAGTCTCTCCCCTAGTCAATATGGCTTCCGTAAGGGCCGTTCTGCCCTTGACCCCTTGCTGCGCTTGGATACGTATATTCGTAATGCCTTTGCGAATAACTATTCGGTTATCACTATCTTTTTCGACCTTGAGAAGGCTTATGACACAACTTGGAAGTATAATATCTTGGCCCAGGCCCACTCCTTAGGCCTCCGAGGCAACCTACCATTCTTTCTTAAGGCCTTCTTAACTGACAGACATTTCCGGGTCCGGGTTAGTAATGAACTCTCCCCGGAATTTGTCCAAGCTGAAGGTGTCCCCCAGGGATGTGTTCTGAGCACAACACTCTTTCTGCTTGCTATAAATAATCTGGCATCTGTTCTCCCATCCAATATTTGGTCATCGCTCTATGTGGATGACTTTGCTATAGCTTGTGCAGGTGCTGACTGTCACCTCATTGCAGTTTCCCTCCAGCATGCCATCAACCGGGTTTCTGATTGGGCCACCACTTATGGGTTTAAATTTTCTAGTAGCAAAACTCATCAAATTACATTTACTAGACGTTCAGTGGTCTCTGATCATCCATTGTACCTATACGGCTCACGTATCCCAGAACGTGATACAGTCAGGTTTCTCGGCCTCCTGTTCGACCGTCGATTGTCCTGGAAACCTCATATTACCTCTCTGAAGGCAACTTGTCACACCAGGCTGAACTTTCTTAAAACCCTCGCACATCTTTCATGGGGGGCTGATCGTAGAACTCTCCTTCGCCTACATTCAGCCCTAATTTTGTCGAAACTCGATTATGGTGACCAGATATATTCGGCGGCCTCCCCTGCTACTCTTTCCATCCTTAATCCCATCCATCACCAAGGATTACGCTTATGCCTTGGTGCATTTCGTTCTTCCCCAGTTGAGAGCCTCTATGTAGAAGCGAACATTCCATCCTTATCCGATCGTCGTGATGCACATTGCATTCGCTATTTTGTTCGCTCTCATGACCTCCGCAATCCTTCCATGTATAGGATTGTTACAGATGTTAGTAGGCGCTCTTTATTTGTTCGTCGCCCCTGCTTACTTCGTCCCTTTTATCTTCGTCTACATTCACTCCTGTCTTCCCTTCAGCTCCCATCTCTATATGTTCATGTGACATCTCCCTTTCCCCTACCCCCTTGGGAAGTTCCTGCTGTCCGTGTCTGTTCTATTCCTCTACCTTGCGTGAAAGCCCAACTACCTACGGCGGCTTCTCGCTCTTTCTTCTAGACCACTTCCGTTCTCATTCCCATGCCATCGCAGTATACACCGATGGTTCAAAGTCATCTGACGGCGTCGGATTCGCAGCAGTGTTTCCGGACAGCGTTGTACGAGGGCATCTATTACCCTCGGCTAGCATATTTACGGCTGAATTGTATGCCATTCTTGTGGCACTTATCCGTATTGCATCTATGCCTGAGTCACCATTTGTGGTCGTTTCAGACTCCTTAGTGCTTTACAGGCTATCCGTAAAATTGATACACCTCACCCCCTAGTTCTTCGTATCCACCTTTGGTTACGCCGTATCTTTAGCAAGCATAAAGATATTGTCTTTTGTTGGGTCCCTGGTCATGTTGATGTACAGGGCAATGAACAGGCAGACACTGCTGCGCGGTCAGCAGTACATGACCTTCCAGTTTCATATAGAGGTGTTCCTTTCACGGACTATTTTGCGGTCATTGCTACCCACCTTCGCACCCGTTGGCAACAACGCTGGTCTGACCTGCTGAATAACAAACTTCATTCTATTAAACCGGTTATAGGTTTCTGGCCTTCTTCTTGTCACCAATGTCGAGGTTGGGAGACTACACTCTCCCGTCTTTGCATCGGCCACACTCGTCTTACTCACGGGTATCTCATGGAGAGGCTCCCTGCCCCTCTCTGTGAGCATTGTCAGGTTCCAGTGTCTGTTCGACATATCCTGTTGGACTGCCCACTCTATCAACGAGCACGCAGAATTTACCTCCAACGACGTCTTCACTCTGCGGCCCTTTCTTTACCTTCCCTTCTTGCAGATGGACCCTCCTTTAATCCTGACTCTCTCATTGACTTTTTGACAGAAACTGACTTACTACACAAACTCTGAAGATTATATCTCTAGCACCTCCCTCAGTCCCTTCTACCTCGATCTCTTGCTACCCTCCATCCCTGCACTATCCACCGTCATCTTGCACTCCATACCCTACTAATCGTCCATCTCCCTCTTACAACCCACTCTCCCTGCATCCTACAATAACCTGCAGCGCTGTATAACCCCTGTGGTTTAGCGCTTCTATTTGATTATAATAATAATAATAATAACAAAAAAAAGCACAATAACGGAGTGAACTCCGTTATTTATCTTCCGGTTTCTTTCATGTTTGGTGTACGTTAAGAAGCATCTTTCCATCATACATTGCCCAAGTTTCAATAAGATAGTCCAACAAACAACTGAGTTAAAAGATATTTATCAAAAATCCTATATGGCAAGTCTTAGATGGGTACTTGCACAACGAGAAGCTGTTTGGGCAATACCTGCTGATAAAACATTGCTAATCTGAATTCATCACGTTCGTAATTACTGTAATTTATGAATAATCAAATTTTGAAAAATCCTGAATTATAGAAAATAATGCACAGTTTAACAGAGAAAAAAACTTAAATAACAGTTAGGTGTATAAAAACAATAGGAAGTTGGGAAACTAAGCGCATGAGAAAAAAATGGCACGGAATGTGTAAATTTTCTTTGCTGTGTTTGTTCGGCACCCGATTATGTGTTCGTGACCAGATGCAAAAATTTGGCGAATTTGTTCGTGTTCCGAAGCATTCAGAACCAGAGGTTCCACTGTACGAATTTACTGATGTCTACTTAAGCTTAATTAAAATTATATATATATATATATATATATATATATATATATATATATATATATATATATATATATATATATATATATATATATATATATATATATATATATATATATTTTATATATATATATATATATATATATATTTATATATATATATATATATATATTTATATATATATATATATATATATATATATATATATATATATATATATATATATATATATATATATATATATATATATATATATATATCGTGCCGAATAATTAAAACTTGCGATTATGGCTTAAATACCAAAGCTCATGCCGAAATTTGTGTATGCAATATTTTCGCAAAAATCATTCTGAACGTAACGAAAAATATATATTTCACTGTATTTGTTTATTATTTAATTATTGTAAACTTATCTTAAATATATTTAGTTAAATTAGGCTACATTAAATTGCGCTTGTTATAATAAGGTTAAGAAAGTTTTCTAAGGTTCTTTTGGTACAAAATTCTTAATTTTTACATTAACATAAATGAAAAAAATATATCTTTAGAAGTATAAGAGAAAGTTTTTGAAAAGACTTAATTTTACATGAGTTCTTGCTAACTGACCAGTTTTACCTATTCGGCACGACATATATATATCTTTCTTACTGGCTTTTTAAAAAAATGAAAAAGCTTGTTTTTTTTCTCTTTTAGGAAGAAGGACAATATTAAAAAGAATATTACTGGAAGAAGAATATTGAGAATACTGAAAACTTACATTTTCATAACTGGACCTTTCATTACTGTACAAATTTTTGCCAGAGTCGATAAATTACGTGTATTAGGTACAGTTTTTTTAACTGTGACTTAACTTCTTCCATGATTTTCATTTATATCTACAGAATGCATCATCCGCTCGATTTCGAATTTTCAGCTTTGGTAAAGTATTTCAAGGTGAAAGTTCAGTGAACACCTGAGAAGTGTACGTTCCCTCACATAGATCTGATAATTACCTTTCCTGAAATTGATCGCCAAGTGATACATGCTTTAAAAATTCACAATTGGAGTTTCCTCCTTAAAATGTTCGTATTATTACTCTGGTGTGTTGGTGCCATTTAGTTACTTTTAATCTCAAAATGGTATCTCATTGTTTTGCAATACATAACTAGTGAATACCTCAAGAAGGATGCGTGATGGGGCTCCCATTCCTTGAAAAATATCTGAATATTTCTCATTTACCAGACGTTATAGAACCTCTACATGTAGTGTTGGTATTTACCCCTTGACAAAATGAACTCCTGAACAGCGTCAATGTATATTAGCTGATGTTTCTTGTGAAGTGCAGGAGTTATTTTTGCTTATGCTTTAGGCTGTATTTCTACAATTGTTTTAAAATCTTTGCTTTAACTGTAGACTGCATCATCTGGTCCCAGTCTTTCTGTACTGATGTGTTTTTTGATAAACCAAGCTTCTCCTTGGTTTTAGGTCGTATAAGTTTTAATGTTCCTATTTTAGTAAAATTGAATTTCGTGAAAATAGCTGAACATTGTCTTTCCTGGTAAGAAATAAGTGTTATCCTAGCTTAAATTTATGTTATGTAATTATTAAGTACCCAAAACATTTGTGTGCCCTTACAGCCAGTGACAATAATTTTAATGTAATACACTTACAGCCTAAATTAAAATATCATTTATGAGCATACTTATTTATTGATATTCTTATTAACTACTTCTGTCTTACTGAACTTAATTACTTATTCTTTAATACTAGTTAATTTTATGTAGATGAAAGTTGGTAGTGATTTCGGACTGTTCAAGCTTCGATTTACTGTTATAATGAAGAAAATTGGAAATTGAAACTGTTTCTCATGAGATAATTTTTGAGTAGTTGTTCCACTTGATGTAAATCTTGATAACTTGTTAATGTAACTTCTGAACGGCTTCTAACTTAGTGTTGGTGTTTATTAGGACATTGTTCTCTCCGAGATAACAAGAGAGTGCCTCTTCAGTTTGGCTTTAAAATTAGTTAGGTTAGGTTAGGTAAGGTTCGTCAGGGAACAGGACAGTTATTTCCTGACGTCGTTGGAGCTTTTGGTCACCTGACCGAGGCCTTCCGCTGGCTTACCGGTCCACCCCTTTAAAAATTATTGTCCTTCTTCCTAAAAGAGAAAAAAAACAAGCTTTTTCATTTTTTTAAAAAGCCAGTAAGAAAGATATATATATATATGTCGTGCCGAATAGGTAAAACTGGTCAGTTAGCAAGAACTCATGTAAAATTAAGTCTTTTCAAAAATTTTCTCTTATACTTCTAATGATATATTTTTTTCATTTATGTTAATGTAAAAATTAAGAATTTTGTACCAAAAGAACCTTAGAAAACTTTCTTAACCTTATTATAACAAGCGCAATTTAATGTAGCCTAATTTACCTAAATATATTTAAGATAAGTTTACAATAATTAAATAATAAACAAATACAGTGAAATATATATTTTTCGTTAGGTTCAGAATGATTTTTGCGAAATTATTGCATACACAAATTTCGGCATGAGCATTGGTATTTAAGCCATAATCGCAAGTTTTAATTATTCGGCACGATATATATATATATATATATATATATATATATATATATATATATATATATATATATATATAATATATATATATATATATATATATATATATATATATATATATATATATATATATATATATATATATATATATATATATATATATATATATATATATATATATATATATATATAACTATTTTTATGTTTCTTAATTGAAGGAATAAATTTATTTTGAGTTGTGTATATAATAATATAACATTTTTATTTAAGAAACTGGGATATTAATGTGTACACGACAACTTGTCAAAATCACATCGGATTCTCTTCAGATCTTCTTCACTAATACTTAACATCATTTAAAACTTATGCCATTTTCTGCACTAATAACTTCGCATGCCTTCCCGAACAGGGGTCAGGAGTTATTCACTACGGTGAAAACTATTTGGGATCAAAGAGCGACAAAAATACATTTAGTTATATTTAAGGAAAAACGGTAAATCTGCAGCGCTTTTACAGCACCTAGAGAATGGGAGGTAATTAGGAGCGATTCATGGATGGGGAGGATAAATCCAAGTCGTTTCAACGGGAACTTCTGTGTAGCATCAAGGGAAGTGAGGGTGTATAGTGAGGATGTGAGTTTGAGAACAGTAGTGAGGATGTGTAGTGTGTGAGGTTAGGGTGAGAAGGGAGTGTGTGGTGAAGGTGTTGTGACTCACGACCAAGGTTACGTTAAGGTCTGGCGCTCCACCACACAACTTTAGCTATTATGGAGCTTCCTAATGACACAACTTGGCAGCAACCGTCGTCACATCGTCCCTCATTTTGTGGGAATGTTTTTACGTGCGATATTATTTGCTAATTATTGTGTTTTTCACCCATCTTACCTTTAATTACCCGAGGAATGCGTCTGCCCACCCGTTTGATCTCTCATGACACCGAGGAATGATCATGAATTATTAGTATATAATACCACCAGACTGATGTATAAAACACATGTACAACATATGGGTATATCTACTGTTAAAGTGATCAGTTCTTAATAGAGCCTTGAAGACTTGATAAAATAAACGTAATTACTTAGGCTTGGTTGAATGTTTATGGTGGTCAGACCTGCCTTCACTAGGTCGCGCCTGCCCACCTGGGATGCACTTCTCCTGTAGCTCCTTGAGGCTTGTTTGTTTGCTTAATTCATATTAAGCGCTAAACCCTTGTGGGTCATTCAGCGCAAGACGTGGCTTGACCCTCTGTCTAGCGCAAGACAGACGCGATTTCTGTTTGTTCTCACCAATATGTTTCTCCGCCCTTATACATCTTCTTCGCATTAATCTATGCTAAGGGTATTTACGCCTTCATATTAAAGCTAAAGGGACTGGACATCTATCAACTTCTCAATGCTAAGTCACAGAACACCTTAAAATTACCTCTCTTCTTCCACTGACTCCAGAATAAAATTATCTCTGTATTTGATTGAGGAAGCTTGCTACCCATGCTGGTCGCTTCGGCATCAGATATATCAAAATGTTACACGAGTGTCTTATACAACGAGTGTTGTATTATCCCAAACAGTCGGTTTTTTCTTGATAGTAAACCATGATTTGGTTCACCCAGCTGACCTCTAAGGACCATTTAACCAAGAGTTATTTCACGCCAGGACACGAGGTGTGTCACTGAGTTGACCCTTAAAAGTAGCTTATTATTTACCTCTTCGTGATGCAAAAATCATTAACGAACCACAAATCCATATTAATAAATCTGATGTTTAAATACAGCTATTGGGATAAATGAAAGTTAAGAAAATTTACAAATTTACTGATGTCTACTTAAGCTTAAAATATATATATATATATATATATATATATATATATATATATATATATATATATATATATATATATATATATATATATATATATAATGGCTTCAAGGAAGAAAATTTGGATTTCTTCCTGATGCCATTTGAATATTCCACTTCCCCTACCACCCCATCTTTTTTTTTTTTTTTACCAATAGGTATGTTTTATTACATAATATGGTACAAAAGATTTAAGAGATACATTGTTGATATAAAGATGGCATATACAGTACACGAGGTGAGAGATACATGTCTAGTAAATATTGTTACATGTTTGTCACTGATTATAATGCGAAAATTTCATCCAGCTCTTCCGAGCTGGGGCGCGTGCCCAGAATACAGCATGCATTACCCCTCTGAACAGCAGCGCTGAGTTGCTGGAACAGAAAACTAGCTACCCTGGGATCCCTAGTTACCCTGTTGAGTCTTTTGCCCAGCTCCTTGAGGAACTTAGATGCACTCTTTCCCCATGAGCCAAGGGTCTCTGAGCCTATGGGAACAAACATATAATGATGGGCAAGTTCATATTTTCTCGACTTTTGGGACTCCCTGAAGGTGGCAGCTGCCCCTCCTTCCTCCCTGGTGTATTGGAGATAGGTATCAGCCAAGGTAGATGCACATGTGTAGTCCCACACAACCTGCTTGCCGTCTGTCCAGGCTTGAAGGGTGATACCATCTGGACGCTTTTGGCTGCCATCAGATCTGCATCGTTGGGGTGGCTCCCTTACTGCTGGGCATCCGGGTGTTGTGAGGCTCCTCTTTATAATGTTATTAACCTCTTCATGTCTTGCAATCTTTCCCTCGGATTTACGACACACAAGACCATGGTACCCAAATCGGTCTGCTGCTTCACTGCCACAAATACACCTGTGTTCGGCGAGAATAGGGGCGGCAAGTCGAAGGGCAACACCAATGCAGATGGTCTGTGGGTCGAGGCGTGTGCCAAGGCTGGAGTTGGGAACAGCCAACAGAAAGTCCCCTGCATGATGAGCTCTCACTGCCAGGAGGCGGGCTCTATCCTTCCCTGACACACTCTGAAGCATTGCTGAGGCTATATTCTCTACTATTGGGCCAACTCAGTGCGACTGTGTGTAGTTGTTGGGGAGAGCAGGCCTGGTTTCAGAGCCTGTTAGATTATCCCAGATCCTGGCTCCATCAACGAACTTTTGGTCATGGATTACCAATGTAGGTACGACTTTTTTAAGAAAAGAATTGGTAAAAATAAATTATTTTACAGAAAATAATTCCTGAGGATTTCTTCTGATTGGTTTTAAATCTTCAGCGCTGATAAATGATAAAACAACTTTAGATCAGCTATTTTAGGATATTTTTCTCTCTGAGATAACAGGAGAATACTTCTTGCATTTACCTTCGAAGCAAATCTTTCTTGATGGATTTTAGAATTTGTTTGGGACCGTGTATGTCTATATTTACCATTTTTATTGAAAAAATTGAGGATATTTTTATCCATATGATAACTGATGAATTTCAAATCTGATTTGCTTCAGATTCTCATCGATAATTCTTAACTGGTGTTTTCACGTACACTGACGTACAGGGGACTGTACGTCAGTGTACGAGATAATTATACGTAGGAAAGAACGCTAAACTTGAAGTGCTCATACAACGGCTAGAATATAGAAGTGATCCAATGATGGGGAAGATAAGTCTAATTCTTTGGCTGAAGAACTTTGCGTAGACCAAGGAAGTGAGGGTGTGTGTCTGTAGTGAGGGCGTGTGTTGGAGATATGTAGTGAGGGTGTGTTAGAGATATGTAGTGAGGGTGTGTATCGGAGATACTTAGAGTGAATGGTAAGGGTGTGTGGTGTCTGGTGAAATCGTGGTGACTCAGAACCAGGGTAATGTTGAGGTCTGACGCTCCACGACACAACTTGCGCTATTATGGTCGTTCTTAATGACGCAGACGTCTGTTTACCAGCGACATCTGCTAATTATTGTGTTCCTTCACGCAGTTCACCTTTAAAGACCCTGAGACATGCATTGACCTACCAGGATGATGGCTCATGCCAACCAGGAATAATCATGCATTAATTTTGTATAATCCACTGGTAATTATTGTACTGGAAACAATGAAAGAAGGCGAGAGATAATTTCAAAATATTCCTTCCCAAGCCTTGAAGAATTGATAGAAGACATTCTGTCTCTTAATTTGGCACTGAAGGTGTACAGTCTTGTAGCCTACCTCCACTAGTGGATCACACCCACTTGGGACGCCCTCTCAAACTGCTGCACCTCTCTTCTAGCTCTAGTTTATAAGAATATCATTGTGACTGTTCTTAGGATATATCAATTAAGTCTAAGGGACTGGGCATCTGTTAACTATTCAAGGCATAAGGGCCAAATTGTCATATAATTACTTCAGGTCTATAGTGTAAAGTACCAGTGGACCCCCGGATTTCGTCAATAATTCGTTCCAGAATGCTGTTCGAGTGCCGTTACCGAACGAATTTGTTCCCATAAGGAATAATGTAAATTAGATTAGTCCTTATAGACCCCCAAAAATACACTTACAAAAATACACTTACATAATTGTTCGAGTTGGGAGCAGTACGAAATCGGGGTCCACTGCATTTGTTTGTTAATGTTTGCTACGCCTGCTAAACTCTTCGGTAATAAAGATACTCATGTGTTGAACATCTGACTTATTCACAGAGAAATACGTTCATCCAAACAGCTGATTTATCTTGACATTAAGGTTGACTTTGTCCTTCCAGTTGACCTCTCATGACCCTGAGGCAGAAGTTGTTTTATTCATTTATATTTTTATGATGGAAAGTCATGAGTTGCTTCACCCAGTTGAGGCTTCAGAGCACCAAGACATGAGTTGCTTCACCCAGTTGAGGCTTCAGTGCACCAAGGCACGAGTTGCTTCACCCAGTTGAGGCTTCAGTGCACCAAGGCATGAGTTGCTTCACCCAGTTGAGGCTTCAGTGCACCAAGGCATGAGTTGCTTCACCCAGTTGAGGCTTTAGTGCACCAAGGCATGAGTTGCTTCACCCAGTTGAGGCTTCAGTGCACCAAGGCATGAGTTGCTTCACCCAGTTGAGGCTTCAGTGTACCAAGGCATGAGTTGCTTCACCCAGGTGAGGCTTCAGTGCACCAAGGCATGAGTTGCTTCACCCAGTTGAGGCTTCAGTACACCAAGGCATGAGTTGCTTCACCCAGTTGAGGCTTCAGTGCACCAAGGCATGAGTTGCTTCACCCAGTTGAGGCTTCAGTGAACCAAGGCATGAGTTGCTTCACCCAGGTGAGGCTTCAGTGCACCAAGGCACTAGTTGGTTGTTAGGTTCGCCTCTGCTGTGATATTTGCAATTTATCGTAAAAATTCATTAATGTTCCAAAAATCGACATTAGGAAATCAAAACCCATATCAAATGATGGAGAAAAGTGAACGTTAAGTAAATATCTGAATCCGTTAATGTCTGTACTTACCTATTTGTGGTTGCAGGGGTCGAGTCATAGCTACTAGGTCCTCTCTCTCCCTGCTCCATGAGCTTTATCAAACCTAGTCTTAAAACTATGTATGGTTCCTGCCTCCACTATGTCGCTTTCTAAGCTATTCCACTTCCTGACAACTCTATGACTGAAGAAATACTTCCTAACATCCCTTTGACTCATAGGAGTCTTCAACTTCCAATTGTGACCCCTTGTTTCTGTGTCCCCTCTCTGGAACATCTTGTCTCTGTCCACCTTATCTATTCCTCGCAGTATTTTATATGTCGTTATCATGTCTCCCCTAACCTTCCTGTCCTCTAGTGTCGTCAGGCCGATTTCCCTTAACCTTTCTTCGTAGGACAATCCCCTTAGCTCTGGGACTAGTCTTGTTGCAAACCTTTGCACTTTCTCTAATTTCTTGACGTGCTTGACCAGGTGTGGGTTCCAGACTGGTGCTGCATACTCCAGTATGGGCCTGACGTATATGGTGTACAGAGTCTTGAATGATTCCTTAGTGAGGTATTGGAACGCTATTCTTAAGTTTGCCAGCCGCCCGTATGCTGCAGCAGTTATCTGATTGATGTGTGCCTCAGGAGATGTGCTCGGTATTATACTCACCCCAAGATCTTTTTCTTTGAGTGAGGTTTGCAGTCTTTGGACCTAGACTATACTCTTTTGCGGTCTTCTTTGCCCTTCCCCAATATTCATGACTTTACATTTGGCAGGGTTAAATTCAAAAGGGGAGTTACTGGACCAGGCTTGTAGCCTGTCCAGGTTTTCTTTGTAGTCCTGCCTGATCCTCGACGATTTGATTCTTCTCATTAAC
>WNWK01004705.1:0-37500 GCA_009830355.1 Cherax destructor
ACACACACACACATACACACACACACACACACACACATAACACACACACACACACACATACACACACACACACATCACACACACACACATACACACACACACACACATACACACACACACACACACACACATCACACACACACACACACATCACACACTCATACTGGATTGTGCAGCACCAGTTTGGAACCCACACCTGGTAAAGGGCACGTCAAGAAATTAGAGAAAGTCAAAGGTTTGCAACAAGACTAGTCCCAGAGCTAAGGGGATTGTCCTACGAAGAAAGGTTAAGGGAAATCGGCCTGACGACACTAGAGGACAGGAGGGTTGAGGGAGACATGATAACGACATATTAAAATCTGAGGAATAGATAAGGTGGACAGAGACAAGATGTTCCAGAGAGGGGACACAGAAACAAGGGGTCACAATTGGTAGTTGAAGACTCCTATGAGTCAAAGGGATGTTAGGAAGTATTTCTTAGTCATAGAGTTGTCAGGAAGTGGAATAGAGAAAGCGACATAGGGGGAGGCAGGAACCATACATAGTTTTAAGACTAGGTTTGATAAAGCTCATGGAGCAGGGGGGAGAGGACCTAGTAGCAATCAGTGAAGAGGCGGGGCCAGGACCCTATGACTGACCCCTGCAACCACAAATAGGTGGAGTACAAATAGGTGAGTACACACACACACATACACACACACACACACACACACACACACACACACACACACACTACACACACACACAACACACACACACACACACACACACACACACAATACACACACACAAACAACAACACACACATACACACACAACACATACACACACACACACACATAACAACACACACACACACACACTCACACACACACACACACATACACACACACAATACACACACACACACACACACACACAACAACACACAACACACACACACACACACACAGTTAAAGAGTACATTAATAACCAATAAGACAGTTGGTACATAGTAGTGTTGACCACTAACCTTGTACACCACATAACCGACACACCACCACCAGTTATCTTACCACACCTCTCATAGTCTCCTCCTAACCTCATCCTCCCCATCCATCCTCATCTCTACATCCACCTTCTATTCCTCCTCCTCATCCTCCTCCTCATCTTCCTCTTTCCTTCCTTCCTCATCCTCCTCCTCATCCTTCCTCCTCATCTCTTCCTCCTCATCTCTCCTTCCTCATCCTCCATTCCTTCTATCTCTCTCCTTCCTCACTCCTCTCCTTTATCCTCTTCCTATCCTTATCCTATCCTCTCCTCTCCTCTCCTCTCCTTCCTCTTCTCTCCTCCTCTCCTCCTCCTCCTCCTCCTCCTCTCCTTCCTTCCTCCTCCTCCTCCTCCTTCCTCCTCCTCTCCTCCTCCTTCACCATCTGTAGAATGAAAAAAATATTACTTCGTATGCAAGGAAGAGAAGGGCAATTCTAATCCCTTGGATCAAGATCCATTAATGAGAAACAAAGCACTTTCTTGAAGATCATAGCAGGACAATTTACCACATTCCAGAGGAACTGAAAGGATTCGAACCAGAGGCAAGACCAGCAGTCCAATATTCCGATCACTAGACTTGCAAATTCATGAGAGGGGCTCTCTGAGCTCGTGAGGGTTTAGAGTCAGGTTCTGGCACTGGACCAGGAACCACCCTGACCTGGATAGTGCCTGAGGAGTCAAAGCAAAGGTCAGGTCACCTTTATCTCATTAATTAACCTGTTAGCAAGACACAGGTCATTATGAAGTGATCATTGTTGTCTCTCCCCTCACTGGTAGACCAGACCTGTGTTGGTGTTGTCCTGAGGGGAAGTATTCTGTATGTGTCAAGACTCTCTGTTTGTCTATCACAACACTGTCTGTCTGTGTCAAGACTCTCTGTTTGTCTATCACAACACTGTCTGTCTGTGTCAAGACTCTCTGTCTGTCTATCACAACACTGTCTGTCTGTGTCAAGACTCTCTGTCTGTCTATCACAACACTGTCTGTCTGTGTCAAGACTCTCTGTCTGTCTATCACAACACTGTCTGTCTGTGTCAAGACTCTCTGTCTGTCTATCACAACACTGTCTGTCTGTGTCTACACAGTGCATCTTCTAGAGGAAAAGGCTAAGTGTCGCTCAGTTAAAGGAGTCTGGAGTGGTCAGTCGTGTCTATACACTCTCCTCTCACACTTGTTCACCACAACACCCGTCCTTGTTCACCACTTCACCAACACTTGTTCACCACTGCCACCAGTACACGTGCTTCACATACACCAAGGGAAACAAGTTCACCATTAACAGTCAGGCTCACCACTACACCAGTACACAAGTTCACCACTACACCAGTACACAAGTTCACCACTACACCAGTACACAAGTTCACCACTACACCAGTACACAAGTTCACCACTACACCAGTACACAAGTTCACCACTACACCAGTACACAAGTTCACCACTACACTAGTACACAAGTTCACCACTACACCAGTACACAAGTCACCACTACACCAGTACACAAGTCACCACTACACCAGTACACAACTCCATCACCTCAAGCTACCACCCAGTCACAAGCTCCCACTACACCAGTACACAAGCTCACCACTACCCAGTCACAGTCACCACTACACCAGTACACAAGTCACCACTACACCAGTACACAAGTCACCACTACACCAGTCACAAGTCACCACTACACCAGTCACAAGTTCACCACTACACCAGTACACAAGTCACCACTACACCAGTCACAACTCACCACTACACCAGTACATCAAGCTCACCACTTACACCAGTACCACTCATCACATAACTCCCACTACCCAGTACACAAGCTCACCACTACACCAGTACACAAGTTCCCACTAACCAGTACACAAGCTCACCACTACACCAGTACAACTCGCCATCACCAGTACACAAGCTCACCACTACACCAGTACACAAGCTCACCACTACACCAGTACACAACTCCCACTACACCAGTACACAACTCACCACTACACCGTACACATACCTCACCACCCTACACCAGTACACAAGCTCACCACTACACCAGTACACAAGTCACCATACACCAGTACACAAGCTCACCACTACACCAGTACACAAGCTCACCATACACCAGTACACAAGTCACCACTACACCAGTACACAAGTCACCACTACACAGTACACCTAACACTCACACTACACTCAGTACACAAGTCCACTACACCAGTACACAAGTTCACCACTACACCAGTACACAAGTTCACCACTACACAGTACACAAGTTCACCACTACACCAGTACACAAGTCACCACTACACAGTACACAAGTCACCACTACACCAGTACACAAGCTCACCACTACACAGTACACAAGTCACCATACACCAGTACACAAGTCACCACTACACCAGTACACAAGTCACCACTACACCAGTACACAAGCTCACCACTACACCAATCAAAAACAAGCTCACCACTACACAGTACACAAGTCACCATACACCAGTACACAAGTCACCACTACACAGTACACAAGTCACCACTACACCAGTACACAAGCTCACCACTACACCAGTCACAAGTTCACCACACCAGTACACAAGCTCACCACTACACCAGTACACAAGTCACCACTACACCAGTACACAGTTCACCACTACACCAGTACACAAGTCACCACTACACAGTACACAAGCTCACCACTACACCAGTACACAAGCTCACCACTACACCAGTACACAGCTCACCATACACCAGTACACAAGCTCACCAACTACACCCAGTACAAGCTCACCACTACACCAGTACACTAGTTCACCATTACACCAGTACACAAGCTCACCACTACATCAGTACACAAGCTCACCACTACACCAGTACACAAGCTCACCACTACACCAGTACACAAGCTCACCACTACACCAGTACACAAGCTCACCACTACACCAGTACACAAGCTCACCACTACACCAGTACACAAGTCACCACTACACCAGTACACAAGCTCACCACTACACAAGTACCACAACGCGCTCACCACTACACCAGTACACAAGCTCACCACTACACCAGTACACAAGCTCACCACTACACCAGTACACAAGCTCACCACTACACCAGTACACAAGTTCACCACTACACCAGTACACAAGCTCACCACTACACAAGTACACAAGTTCACCACTACACCAGTACACAAGCTCACCACTACACCAGTACACAAGTTCACCACTACACAAGTACACAAGTTCACCACTACACCAGTACACAAGCTCACCACTACACCAGTACACAAGCTCACCACTACACCAGTACACAAGCTCACCACTACACCAGTACACAAGTTCACCACTACACCAGTACACAAGCTCACCACTACACCAGTACACAAGCTCACCACTACACCAGTACACAAGCTCACCACTACACCAGTACACAAGCTCACCACTACACCAGTACACAAGTTCACTACACGTAACAAGCTCACCATACACAGTCACAATCCACTACACCAGTACACAAGCTCACCACTACACCAGTACACAAGCTCACCACTACACCAGTACACAGCTCACCACTACACCAGTACACAGTCACTCACCACTACACCAGTACACAGTCACCATACACCAGTACACAAGCTCACCACTACCAGTACACAGTCACCACTACACCAGTACACAACCACCACTCACCGTCACAGTCACCACTACACAGTCACAGTCACCACTACACCAGTACACAAGCTCACCACTACACCAGTACACAAGTCACCACTCACCAGTACAAGCTCACCACTCACCAGTACACAAGCTCACCACTACACCGTCACAAGCTCACCACTACACCAGTACAGTTCCCACTACACCGTCACAAGCTCACCACTACACCAGTCCAGTCACTCACGTACACAAGTCACCACTACACCAGTACACAAGTCACCACTACACCAGTACAAAGTCACCACTACACCAGTACACAAGCTCACCACTACACCAGTACAAGTCACCACTACACCAGTACACAAGTTCACCATACACAGTACACAAGTCACCACTACACCAGTACACAGTTCACCACTACACCAGTACACAGTTCACCATACCAGTCAAGCTCACCACTACACCAGTACACAAGCTCACCACTACACCAGTACACAACTCACCACTACACCAGTACACAAGCTCACACTACACCAGTCACAAGTACCACTACACCAGTACACAAGCATACACCAGTAACAAGTCACCACTACACAGTCACAGTCACATACACCAGTACACAGTTCACCACTACACCAGTACACAAGCTCACCACTACACCAGTACACTAGTACCATTACACAGTACACAAGCTCACCACTACACCAGTACACAAGCTCACCACTACACCAGTACACAAGCACCCTCCGACACACTCACGTACACAAGCTCACCACTACACCAGTGCACTAGTTCACCATTACACAGTCACAAGCTCACCATTACATCCAGTACAAGTTCACCACTACACCAGTACACAAGCTCACCATTACACCAGTACACAAGCTCACCACTACACCAGTACACAAGCTCACCATTACACCAGTACACAAGCTCACCACTACACCAGTACACAAGCTCACCACTACACCAGTACACAAGCTAACCACTACACCAGTACACAAGCTCACCAGTACACAAGCTCACCACTACACCAGTACACTAGTTCACCATTACACCAGTACACAAGCTCACCACTACATCAGTCACAAGTCACCACTACACCAGTACACAAGCTCACCAGTACACAAGTTCACCACTACACAGTTCACATCCACTACACAAGTACACAAGTTCACCACTACACCAGTACACAAGCTCACCACTACACCAGTACACAAGTTCACCACTACACAAGTACACAAGTTCACCACTACACCAGTACACAAGCTCACCACTACATCAGTACACAAGCTCACCACTACACCAGTACACAAGCTCACCACTACACCAGTACACAAGCTCACCACTACACAAGCTCACCACTACACCAGTACACAAGTTCACCACTACACCAGTACACAAGCTCACCACTACACCAGTACACAAGCTCACCACTACATAAGCTCACCACTACACCAGTACACAAGTTCACCACTACACCAGTACACAAGCTCACCACTACACCAGTACACAAGCTCGCCACTACACCAGTACACAAGCTCACCACTACACCAGTACACAAGCTCACCACTCACCAGTACACAAGCTCACCACTACACCAGTACACAACCTCGCCACACCGCACAACAGAAGTGGACTGACTGAAGAATTATTATGTCCAGAGATCTTCTGAGGACATTCACTGGTGTGAATATCAACGTTTCGCTTTCATATCCCTCACATCATCAGGATTCTTTTGAGGGAGACGAGAGGAAGCAGCTGTGAAAGACCCACTGGCTATGATCTACAAGTCACTGAACACGAGCTAATTGGCAGAGATCTGAAAGACCGTGAATCTAGTCTCTATATCCATGACAGGAAACGACAGGAAGCATTAAGCTAGAAACCAGTTTCAGTGATATGCAAGGCAAGGTAATGTAGAAGATTGTCAGGAGAGTGGTAGAGCCCCTGAAGAGACGTGATTGTATCAACACTAACCAACATGGGTTCAAAGATAGTAAATCTTGTCTTACCAAACTGCTGAAAGTCTATGACAGAGTAAGAGAAGAGACACAGGAAAGAGAGGGGCTGGGTGGATTGCATTTTTCTTGGGCTACAAGAACGCATCTGATACTGTACCCCCAGGTGAGTCTGGGGAATAAACGTCAGGTAGAAGCAGAAATAATAAGGAACGTACTTTGGTTAATCAAAGAGAATCTTAGGGAAAACAATCCAAGAGTGATTGTCAGACTGAGGAAGAGTTATATACTACATGAAATTCAGTCAGTTTTACCTTGTTTGCTGATGATGTCAAACTTTTGAGGAGAATAGGAAGAGAGGAGGACAGGGAAAGGCTACAAACGGATCAGCACAAAATGCAAGATTGGTCAGATAAGTGGCTGTTTTAACTCAGTCCCAGCAAATGGATGACTATGAATATTCGAGGAGGGAAAAGAGAAGACCGTACACGGAGTATAGACTCGAGGGACAGAGGCTGCACATTTCACTAAAAGAGAATGACCTGGGAGTTGACATAGTGCCGAGCATATCACCAGAGTACGAACTAATCCCCCACATCACACACATAGAAAAATACACCTCACATCCACACACACACACACATACACACACACAACACCACACACACACAACACATCACACACACACATCACACACACATACACCACACACACACACACACACACACACACAACAACACACACACACACACACACACATACACACATACACACACACACACACACACACACACACACACACACACACACACTATATCCACCTCAGTAATTAAACTTTTCAAAAAAAACATAAAAAAACTCCACTGTCCATTTTGCTAGTGGAAACCCCCCCGACCCAAGAGAGAAGACTCAAAGACAAACACAACTTATTCAGAGGATGAGTTGTGTTTGTCTTAGCACATGGAAACATGGCGAATAAGTTTATAAAGAACTTATAAAGCCTATTATTACTTCCACTCAATTGTTACCAAGATATTTTCTTTATAATGTGAAGAAAAACATATTTCAGTACGAGGACACACAGGTGTTATGTGCACACAGGTGTTATGTGCACATACAGGTGTTATGTGCACACACAGGTGTTATGTGTTGTGAGCCTGGAGTGCTGGGGTACTTGTTAGAAGACTCAGGAACTATGGTACCTGTTTTAAGACTCAGGTACTGGTTGTTCAGTAGGTTATAAAGCAGCGGTGAGAAGCATTCAGCAGAGCTCCTGTTTACTACCTTCATTAGAAGCGCAATTAGGTGCAATACTGGGGCAGCGCTGTCTCGTAGGTAAGCTTATTAGGTCAGTCAGGAACCCTGACTACACTCTCAGAGGAGAAGACAGCGAGAGGAAGTAGAGGAGGAGGAAGAGGAAGGAGAGGAGAAGAGAGGAAGAGAAAAAACAGGGATAGGAAGAAGCATTTTCCAGTAATCACATGAATTCACAGTTTTTGCCAACACACAAACTTAACTTGACGAGTCCCGTCCGGTCTATAAGAAGCTTTCAGAAGTAATTTCAAATATATTCAAATTGATATTACGGGAACACAAAATTTCACTCGCCTTTTATACACAATATTGGTAAATGTGAAGCAGAAGGCATCAGTTCCCCAAATTTGGAGACATCTGATTTTAGAACTTCCGAGGCTAAACAGCGGAGGCTTTTGGAGGTCATCGTATTTGTGCAAGGAATCTGGGTGAATGGATGATGCAACTTCGGTTATAGGACGCCTGCACATGACAATAAGTGCGTGGAGCTTGCCCTGGTTACCTTAAACTTGCCCTGGTTACCTTACACTTGCCCAGGTTACCCTACACTTGCCCTGGTTACCCTACACTTGCCCTGGTTACCCTACACTAGCCCTGGTTACCCAACACTTGCCCTGGTTACCCTACACTAGCCCTGGTTTCCCAATACTTGCCCTGGTTACCCTACACTTGCCCTGATTACCCTATACTTGCCCTGGTTACCCTACACTTGCCCTTGTTACTCTACACTTGCCCTGGTTACTCTACACATGCCCTGGTTACTCTATACTTGCCCTGATTATCCTACACTTGCCCTGGTTACCCTACACTTGCCCTGATTACCCTACACTTGCCCTGGATACCCTACACTTGCCCTGGATACCCTACACTTTCCCTGGTTACCGTACACTAGCCCTGGTTACCCAACACTTGCCCTGGTTACCCTACACTTGCCTTGGTTACCCTACACTTGGCCTGGTTACCTTACACTTGCCCTGGTTACCCTACACTTGCCCTGGTTACCCTACACTTGCCCTGGTTACCCTACACTTGCCCTGGTTACCCTACACTTGCCTTGGTTACCCTACACTTGCCTTGGTTACCCTACACTTGCTCTGGTTACCCTACACTTGCCTTGGTTACCCTACACTTGGCCTGGTTACCTTACACTTGCCCTGGTTACCCTACACTTGCCCTGGTTACCCTACACTTGCCTTGGTTACCCTACACTTGCCCTGATTACCCTACACTTGCCCTGGATACCCTACACTTGCCCTGGTTACCCTACACTTGCCCTGGTTACCCTACACTTGCCCTGGTCACCCTACACTTGCTCTGGTTACCCTACACTTGCCCTGGTTACCCTTCACTTGCCCTGGTTACCCTACACTTGCCCTGGTTACCCTACACTTGCATTGGTTACCCTACACTTGCCTTGGTTACCCTACACTTGCCTTGGTTACCCTACACTTGCTCTGGTTACCCTACACTTGCCCTGGTTACCCTACACTTGCCCTGGTTACCCTACACTTGCCCTGGTCACCCTACACTTGCTCTGGTTACCCTACACTTGCCCTGGTTACCCTACACTTGCATTGGTTACCCTACACTTGCCCTGGTTACCCTACACTTGCCCTGGTCACCCTACACTTGCTCTGGTTACCCTACACTTGCCCTGGTTACCCTACACTTGCCCTGGTTACCCTACACTTGCCTGGTTACCCTACACTTGCATTGGTTACCCTACACTTGCCCTGGTTACCCTACACTTGCATTGGTTACCCTACACTTGCTCTGGTTACCCTACACTTGCCCTGGTTACCCTACACTTGCCCTGGTTACCCTACACTTGCCCTGGTTACCCTACACTTGCATTGGTTACCCTACACTTGCCCTGGTTACCCTACACTTGCATTGGTTACCCTACACTTGCCTTGGTTACCCTACACTTGCCTTGGTTACCCTACACTTGCCCTGGATACCCTACACTTGCCCTGGTTACCCAACACTTGCCCTGGTTACCCTACACTTGCCTTGGTTACCCTACACTTGGCCTGGTTACCTTACACTTGCCCTGGTTACCCTACACTTGCCCTGGTTACCCTACACTTGCCCTGGTTACCCTACACTTGCCTGGTTACCCTACACTTGCCCTGGTTACCCTACACTTGCATTGGTTACCCTACACTTGCTCTGGTTACCCTACACTTGCCTTGGTTCCTACACTTGCCTTGTACCCTACACTTGCCCTGGTTACCCTACACTTGCCTTGGTTACCCTACACTTGCTCTGGTTACCCTACACTTGCCCTGGTTACCCTACATTTGCCCTGGATACCCTACACTTGCCCTGGTTACCCTACACTTGCCTGGTCACCCTACACTTGCTCTGGTTACCCTACACTTGCCCTGGTTACCCTACACTTGCCCTGGTTACCCTACACTTGCCTTGGTTACCCTACACTTGCCTTGGTTACCCTACACTTGCCTTGGTTACCCTACACTTGCTCTGGTTACCCTACACTTGCCCTGGTTACCCTACACTTGCCTTGGTTACCCTACACTTGCCTTGGTTACCCTACACTTGCCCTGGTTACCCTACACTTGCTCTGGTTACCCTACACTTGCCCTGGTTACCTTACACTTGCCCTGGTTACCCTACACTTGCTCTTGTTACCCTACACTTGCCTTGGTTACCCTACACTTGCTCTGGTTACCCTACACTTGCCCTGGTTACCCTTACACCTTGCCTTGGTTACCCTACACTTGCCTTGGTTACCCTACACTTGCCTTGGTTACCCTACACTTGCCTGGTTACCTTACACTTGCCTTGGTTACCTACACTTGCCTGGTTACCTTACACTTGCCTTGGTTACCCTACACTTGCCCTGGTTACCCTACACTTGCCTGGTTACCCTACACTTGCCTGGTTACCTACACTTGCCTTGGTTACCCTACACTTGCCTTGGTTACCCTACACTTGCCTGGTTACCTACACTTGCCTGGTTACCCTACACTTGCCTGGTTACCTTACACTTGCCTTGGTTACCCTACACTTGCCTTGGTTACCCTTACACTTGCCTTGGTTACCCTACACTTGCCTTGGTTACCCTACACTTGCCTGGTTACCTTACACTTGCCTTGGTTACCTACACTTGCCTTGGTTACCCTACACTTGCCTGGTTACCCTACACTTGCCTTGGTTACCCTACACTTGCCTTGGTTACCCTACACTTGCCTGGTTACCCTACACTTGCCTGGTTACCCTACACTTGCCTTGGTTACCCTACACTTGCCTGGTTACCCTACACTTGCCTTGGTTACCCTACACTTGCCCTTGGTTACCCTACACTTGCCTTGGTTACCCTACACTTGCCTGGTTACCCTACACTTGCCCTCTGGTTACCCTACACTTGCCTTGGTTACCCTACACTTGCCTGGTTACCCTACACTTGCTCTGGTTACCCTACACTTGCCTTGGTTACCCTACACTTGGTTCCTCACTTGCTTGGTTACCCTACACTTGCCTTGGTTACCCTACACTTGCCTGGTTACCCTACACTTGCCTCTGGTTACCCTACACTTGCCCTGGTTACCCTACACTTGCCTTGGTTACCCTACACTTGCCTTGGTTACCCTACACTTGCCTTGGTTACCCTACACTTGCCTGGTTACCCTACACTTGCCTTGGTTACCCTACACTTGCCTGTTACCCTACACTTGCCTGGTTACCCTACACTTGCCCTGGTTACTCCTACACTTGCCTGGTTACCCTACACTTGCCTTGGTTACCCTACACTTGCCTGGTTACCCTACACTTGCCTGGTTACCCTACACTTGCCCTGGTTACCCTACACTTGCTTGGTTCCCTACACTTGCCTGGTTACCCTACACTTGCCCTGGTTACCCTACACTTGCTCTGGTTACCCTACACTTGCCTGGTTACCCTACACTTGCCTGGTTACCCTACACTTGCCTGGTTACCCTACACTTGCCTGGTTACCCTACACTTGCCTGGTTACCCTACACTTGCCTGGTTACCCTACACTTGCCTTGGTTACCCTACACTTGCCTGGTTACCCTACACTTGCCTGGTTACCCTACACTTGCCTGGTTACCCTACACTGCCTGGTTACCCTACACTTGCCTGGTTACCCTACACTTCCTATTTGTTACCCTACACTTGCCTGGTTCCCTACACTTGCCTGGTTCCCTACACTTGCCTGGTTACCTACACTTGCCTTGGTTACCCTACACTTGCTGGTTACCCTACACTTGCCTGGTTACCCTACACTTGCTCTGGTTACCCTACACTTGCCTCTGGTTACCCTACACTTGCCTGGTTACCCTACACTTGCCTGGTTACCCTACACTTGCCTGGTTACCCTACACTTGCCTGGTTACCCTACACTTGCCCTGGTTACCCTACACTTGCCTCTGGTTACCCTACACTTGCCTGGTTACCCTACACTTGCCTCTGGTTACCCTACACTTGCTCTGGTTACCCTACACTTGCCTGGTTACCCTACACTTGCCCTGGTTACCCTACACTTGCCTGGTTACCCTACACTTGCCTGGTTACCCTACACTTGCTCTGGTTACCCTACACTTGCCTGGTTACCCTACACTTGCTCTGGTTACCCTACACTTGCTTGGTTACCCTACACTTGCCCTGGTTACCCTACACTTGCCTGGTTACCCTACACTTGCTCTGGTTACCCTACACTTGCCTGGTTACCCTACACTTGCCTGGTTACCCTACACTTGCCTGGTTACCCTACACTTGCTCTGGTTACCCTACACTCTGCCCTTGTGTTACCCTACACTTGCCTGGTTACCCTACACTTGCTCTGGTTACCCTACACTTGCCTGGTTACCCTACACTTGTCCACTGCTCTGGTTACCCTACACTTGCCTGGTTACCTACACTTGCCTGGTTACCCTACACTTGCCTGGTTACCCTACACTTGCCTGGTTACCCTACACTTGCCTGGTTAGCCTACACTTGCCTGGTTACCCTACACTTGCCTTGGTTACCCTACACTTGCTCTGGTTACCCTACACTTGCCTGGTTACCCTACACTTGCCTGGTTACCCTACACTTGCTCTGTTGGTTACCCTACACTTGCCTGGTTCACCTTGTTGGTTACCAACTGCCTGGTTACCCTACACTTGCCTGGTTTACAGGCGCATCACGTGTTTTGGTTATACCCTACACTTGCTCTGGTTACCCACACTTGCGCAGTCAGTTCTACACTTGGCTGTATACAAGGCACCATGTGTTGGTGTACAGAGAAGGCAGCAGTCAGTGTTGTTGGTGTATACAGAGAAGGCAGCAGTCAGTGTTGTTGGTGTATACAGAGAAGGCAGCAGTCAGTGTTGTTGGTGTATACAGAGAAGGCAGCAGTCAGTGTTGTTGGTGTATACAGAGAAGGCAGCAGTCAGTGTTGTTGGTGTATACAGAGAAGGCAGCAGTCAGTGTTGTTGGTGTATACAGAGAAGGCAGCAGTCAGTGTTGTTGGTGTATACAGAGAAGGCAGCAGTCAGTGTTGTTGGTGTATATTAGTGCCACCAGCAACAAGGTCGCGAGTGGTTCTTCATGTAACAAAGACCAGTGTGTGGGGGGCGTTGCCCCCTCCCTGCAGGAATGTAATAGCAACAATGGAAAGGCCACCTCAACACTACTGCTATCACGACATCAACTTGGATGGCTGGAGGCGAGTGGATGGCTGGTGGCGAGTGGATGGCTGGTGGCGAGTGGATGGCTGGTGGCGAGTGGATGGCTGGTGGCGAGTGGATGGCTAGTCGTGAGTGGATGGCTGGTGGCGAGTGGATGGCTGGTGGCGAGTGGATGGCTGGTGGTGAGTGGATGGCTGGTGGCGAGTGGATGGCTGGTGGTGAGTGGATGGCTGGTGGTGAGTGGACGGCTGGTGGTGAGTGGATGGTTGGTGGTGAGTGGATGGCTGGCGGCGAGTGGATGGCTGGTGGCGAGTGGATGACTGGTGGCGAGTGGATGGCTGGTGGTGAGTGGACGGCTGGTGGTGAGTGGACGGCTGGTGGTGAGTGGATGGCTGGTGGTGAGTGGATGGCTGGTGGCGAGTGGATGGCTGGTGGCGAGTGGATGGCTAGTGGTGAGTGGACGGCTGGTGGTGAGTGGATGGCTGGTGGCGAGTGGATGGCTGGTGGCGAGTGGATGGCTTGTGGCGAGTGGATGGCTGGTGGTGAGTGGACGGCTGGTGGTGAGTGGATGGCTGGTGGTGAGTGGATGGCTGGTGGCGAGTGGATGGCTGGTGGTGAGTGGACGGCTGGTGGTGAGTGGACGGCTGGTGGTGAGTGGATGGCTGGTGGTGAGTGGATGGCTGGTGGCGAGTGGATGGCTGGTGGCGAGTGGATGGCTAGTGGTGAGTGGACGGCTGGTGGTGAGTGGATGGCTGGTGGCGAGTGGATGGCTGGTGGCGAGTGGATGGCTTGTGGCGAGTGGATGTCTGGTGGTGAGTGGACGGCTGGTGGTGAGTGGATGGCTGGTGGTGAGTGGATGGCTGGTGGCGAGTGGATGGCTGGTGGCGAGTGGATGGCTGGTGGCGAGTGGATGGCTGGTGGCGAGTGGAGGGATGGCATCCTCTACCATAAGCAGTTATGTTTTTAATCAAGATTGGATACATCAACAGCGTGCTGCTACACTATTTTATTTGACAGTTACATAATGGGAACGAAAGTATATGGGCCACACATACTGTTGAAATGTGTCAGCCTGAGCTGGGAGACTTCAGCAGTGTCAGCCTGAGCTGGGAGACTTCAGTAGTGTCAGCCTGAGCTGGGAGACTTCAGCAGTGTCAGCCTTGAGCTGGGAGACTTCAGCAGTGTCAGCCTGAGCTGGGAGACTTCAGCAGTGTCAGCCTGAGCTGGGAGACTTCAGAAGTGTCAGCCTGAGCTGGGAGACTTCAGCAGTGTCAGCCTGAGCTGGGAGACTTCAGTAATGTCAGCCTGAGCTGGGAGACTTCAGTAGTGTCTGCCTGAGCTTGGAGACTTCAGTAGTGTCAGCCAGAGCTGGGAGACTTCAGCAGTGTCAGCCTGAGCTGGGAGACTTCAGCAGTGTCAGCCTGAGCTGGGAGACTTCAGCAGTGTCAGCCTGAGCTGGGAGACTTCAGCAGTGTCAGCCTGAGCTGGGAGACTTCAGTAGAGTAATGAGAATATCGTCAAGTATTCCATTAAAGGTTCTCATCTACCGTACTTCAAAGTTATCATTCCAGCAGAACTGGAGTTACTATTACTTGGGTATAAGGTGAGGCGTGGTGGTGATGGGGAGGGTACTGGTATATAGGTAATGGTTAGGAGTTTTGGTAGATGGGGGATGGGGGGAGGTTGAGTTAGGGGTGATGGTAGTGCCATCATAACCACTGAGGTTGATGGTATACCTGGAGTATACCTGGATGGTGGTCCGGGGATCAACGACCCCGGGGCCTGATCCATGACCAGTTCTTGAAGCAAATGCTCTTCTTGTTGTTACTACTGCTGCTGGTGTTGTCTCAACACATCTCTTGTTGGTGAGTGAGTAACGAGTCTCTCTGAATGCCTTACTCACCATGAACTTCCCCTGAGTACACCCCTGAGTACACACGGGCCTACCACAGAGGTGAACCACACAATACACGAGGGAGGTACTGGGGGTTTCACTCGTGGGAGGCCACGAGTTATCGCTTCCTACAGACATAATATACCAACAAAACGGTTGCAACTACGTGAGTACCAACTCAGGGCCTCCTACAAGAGAAACACCATGTATAAGCTGCAGCAGTGATCAGGAGGATGGAAGAAAACAGGTTTGTAGACGAAATGAATAATGGTGTTCAACTGCCAAGAATATGTGATGTGAGTCTTCGTCTCTGTACGTTGCAGCGAGGAGGAGACTGTGACGTGAGTCTTCGTCTCTGTACGTTGCAGCGAGGAGAAGACTGTGACGTGAGTCTTCGTCTCTGTACGTTGCAGCGAGGAGAAGACTGTGATGTGAGTCTTCGTCTCTGTACGTTGCAGCGAGGAGAGGAGAGTTCTGTAGATGTGAGTCTTCGTCTCTGTACGTTGCACGAGGAGAAGACTGTGATGTGAGTCTTCGTCTCTGTACGTTGCAGCGAGGAGAAGACTGTGATGTGAGTCTTCGTCTCTGTACGTTGCAGCGAGGAGAAGACTGGAGGCAGAGCAGATGTTGACTGTCATCAGTGTTTGGTGTGAACATATTTACAAGCACAGGTTCTCCTAGGTAATTTACACCTATGTTAACAATTCTTAACCTGCAAATGAGCTGAGGTTGGTTAACAATTCTTAACCAGTAAATTGAAGTGTAAAAGAAAACGTCATTGGTCAACAAGATTCCATTGTATCAGAAGCTTTTAGCCCCTCTCTCACACACACACACATACACACACACACACACACACACACACACACACACACACACACACACACACACACACCACACACACACACACACACACACACACACACACACACACACACACACACCACACACCACACACACACACACACACACACACACACACACCACACACACACACACACACACACACACACACACACACACACACACACACACACACACACACACACACACCACACACACCACACACACGCACACACCACACATACACACACACACACACACACACACACACACACACACACACACACACATACATACAACAGGCCTAGTGTCTAATCGACATGTGCCTAGGACAAAATGGTAACTAACACACACACACACGCACGCACATAGCTTTAAGAAGAGACATGATAAAGCTCACGGAGAATGGATAGAGTAGCCCTAGTAGCGACCAGTGAAGCAGCGAGGCCAAGAGCTATGCCTCGACCCCTGCAACCACAATTAGGTGAGTACACACACCTCGCTGAAAACCCAAACACTCTACCATGGCTCGCGAAGTCTCCTTGTCAACCTTCCCTTCCTACCTCCGTGACGGTAACTTGTCTCTTACTGTGCTTCAAGTGTCAGTAGAGAAGGAATAAAGAGGCACAGTACAGTGACGGCGTTTCGGTTCGAAATGGACCATTAACTAGTCACACAGAAGCCAGTATTAGTTATAGGTTAGTATACTATAAGCACGACTTCCCCTCCCTTCGTTGACGTGAGTGAAAGCCACAGTCCACCATAAAACTACAGACATTTAAGATTTACACCATTTATTGCTGTACTAACATTTACATAGATTTCTAAGCAGTGATTTGGGATAAATGTAATGCAGTACTTGCAGGAGGGTTTTGTATTTGGTTAATTACTGGGTGTCAGTCCCCCAAAATAACTGAATGGCTTTTTTGAAACGATTATTAGAGCCAGCTCTAGACATAGTCTAGAGTAATTATTGAAGCCAGTTCTAGACATAGTCTAGAACGATTATTACATCCAGTTCTAGACATAGTCTAGAACGATTATTACATCCAATTCTAGACATAGCTTAGATCAATTATTAGAGCCAACGTCAGACATAGAGCAATATCTGTTTTCCAATAATTTTAGAGGAGACCCTTGGAACTATAGACAGGTTATATCACAGTGAGTGGAGATTGAGTGGATGATGGATGGGGTTGCAGTTGAAGGAATCTTTCAACTCGACTTAGACAGTGACCCTCTGGACTGGAACAGACTGGAACAGACAGGACATCCAGCAATTAAGACTGGTGACAGACGAACAGACTCACCCATGGTCCTCCCGGGTGACTCTGAACTGTTTACCACAACACAAGGCCAGTTATACCAGTCACTAACCAAGACTAGAGAAAGGAAAATTACTTACCTACTTACCTACTTACTTATTAGATTAGATTAGATTCTTTATTTCAGGATGGTACATTGTACAGGGATGGGTGATATTTTGGTGCCATACAGAAAGCCCCTTAATATACAGTATTCATTCACCTGCTTTATTTATTTGGGTTATCCTGGGTTCTCTACACATATACTGTTATGTATGATAATCTATGTAACTGTATTTGTGTATACCTGAATAAAACTTACTTTCTTACTTAGGTGTCTCGAGGTTCAGCTGGTAGCCGCCTCAGCTCACACAATGAAGGACTGAGGTTCGATCCCCGGCACGTATGGAAGCAGGTTTGTTGTTTCATTGCACCTGCTGTCTGTGTCCACCTACAGGCAACAGCTAGGTAGGTGCCTGGGTGTTAGTTGACTATCATGGGTCGCATCCTAGTGGAGAGGATCAAAGAATCACATTGGGAAAAAAACAGACCAGTCCATGGTTCGCTTAGTCCGTGGTTCGATTCCCAGCAAAGGTGGAAACATTGGGTGTATTTCCTTACATCTACTGTCCCCGTTCACCTGGCAAGCAAGTACGTAGGTGCCTGGGTGGTAGTTGACTGGTGTGGTTCGCATCCTGGGGGACAAGATTGAGGACCTCAATAGAAATAAGACAGACAGTCCCTCGATGACGTACTGTCTTTCTTGGGTTATCCTGGGTGGCTAACCCTCCGGGGTTAAAAATCCCAATAAAATCTTACATCATCTTAAGGTGAATAGAATTTTCTAAATAGTCTCCCATTCAAGGGTAAAAATGTCGACAGAAAGTTTGGTTGTCTCCTCAGCCATCAAAGAAAACGGCTTTGCCTCCATGATAGACTGGAATATAGAGCCGATACGGCGTTGGTCGTCTCTTGCCCTATAAACCAATAATAACAAGTTCAGCAATAATAAGATAAGATAAGATTTTATTCGGATTTTTAACCCAGGAGGGTTAGTCACCCAGGATAATCCAAGAAAGGCAGTGCGTCATCGAGGGACTCTCTTATTTAGGAACAGATAATAATAATAATAATAATAATCTTCATTTCTACAGGTATACAGTCCTAGCTGACATCAATGACACACTACTATATAGAAAGCAGCTTGTTATGCAGAGCATTTCCCGCAAATTAAGTCAATTTTGTCCCCAGGATGCGACCCACACCAGTCGACTAACACCCAGGTACCTATTTACTGACAGATGAACATGGACAGCAGGTGTCTTAATGAAACACGTCCTAACATGATCAGCTGTACCGGTGATCGAACCATGAACAGGTACAGTTATCATATATAGAGTAAATTAACTGGTGATAAGTTAATTTGCTGTGGCACTCGTGTTGTGCCAGTGTTGATATTCCACTGGTGATATTAACTCTTTTGTTGTTGTAATATTATGATATTACTCGTAAAGGGAGATAGTAATGTTATTGAAGCAAATCCTGCGTATGTAGGATGGGTCTACTGTCATACTCCATCACACAGGATGATGTTACAGTCCCACTCCATCACACAGGATGATGTTACAGTCCCACTCCATCACACAGGATGATGTTACAGTCCCACTCCATCACACAAGATGATGTTACAGTCCCACTCCATCACACAGGATGATGTTACAGTCCCACTCCATCACACAGGATGATGTTACAGTCCCACTCCATCACACAAGATGATGTTACAGTCCCACTCCATCACACAGGATGATGTTACAGTCCCACTCCATCACACAAGATGATGTTACAGTCCCACTCCATCACACAGGATGATGTTACAGTCCCACTCCATCACACATGATGATGTTACAGTCCCACTCCATCACACAGGATGATGTTACAGTCCCACTCCATCACACAGGATGGGGTTACTGACACACTCCACCACACATGATGGGGTTACAGTCCCACTCCATCACACAGGATGGGGTTACTGACACACTCCACCACACATGATGGGGTTACAGTCCCACTCCATCACACAGGATGGGGTTACTGACACACTCCATCACATAGGATGGGTTACTGACACACTCCATCACACAGGATGGGTTACTGACTCACTCCATCACACAGGATGGGGTTACTGACACACTCCATCACATAGGATGGGGTTACTGACACACTCCATCACATAGGATGGGGTTACTGACACACTCCATCACATAGGATGGGGTTACTGACACACTCCATCACACAGGATGGTGTTACTGACACACTCCATCACACAGGATGGGGTTACTGACACACTCCATCACATAGGATGGGGTTACTGACAAACTCCATCAAACAGGATGGGGTTACTGACACACTCCATCACACAGGATGGGGTTACTGACACACTCCATCACATAGGATGGGTTACTGACACACTCCATCACACAGGATGGGTTACTGACTCACTCCATCACATAGGATGGGGTTACTGACACACTCCATCACATAGGATGGGGTTACTGACACACTCCATCACACAGGATGGTGTTACTGACACACTCCATCACACAGGATGGGGTTACTGACACACTCCATCACACAGGATGGGGTTACTGACACACTCCATCACATAAGATGGTGTTAGTGACACACTCCATCACATAGGATGGTGTTACTGACACACTCCATCACATAAGATGGTGTTACTGACACACTCCATCACATAAGATGGTGTTACTGACACACTCCATCACATAGGATGGTGTTACTGACACACTCCATCACATAGGATGGTGTTACTGACACACTCCATCACATAAGATGGTGTTACTGACACACTCCATCACACAGGATGGTGTTACTGACACACTCCATCACACAGGATGGGGTTACTGACACACTCCATCACACAGGAGGGTGTTACTGACACACTCCATCACATAGGATGGATTACTGACACACTCCATCACACAGGATGGTGTTACTGACACACTCCATCACACAGGATGGGTTACTGACACACTCCATCACACAGGATGGGGTTACTGACACACTCCATCACACAGGATGGTGTTACTGACACACTCCATCACACAGGATGGGGTTACTGACACACTCCATCACACAGGATGGGGTTACTGACACACTCCATCACACAGGATGGTGTTACTGACACACTCCATCACACAGGATGGTGTTACTGACACACTCCATCACATAGGATGGTGTTACTGACACACTCCATCACATAAGATGGTGTTACTGACACACTCCATCACATAGGATGGTGTTACTGACACACTCCATCACATAAGATGGTGTTACTGACACACTCCATCACACAGGATGGTGTTACTGACACACTCCATCACACAGGATGGGGTTACTGACACACTCCATCACACAGGATGGTGTTACTGACACACTCCATCACACAGGATGGTGTTACTGACACACTCCATCACACAGGATGGGGTTACTGACACACTCCATCACACAGGATGGGGTTACTGACACACTCCATCACACAGGATGGTGTTACTGACACACTCCATCACACAGGATGGTGTTACTGACACACTCCATCCCACAGGATGGGGTTACTGACACACTCCATCACACAGGATGGTGTTACTGACACACTCCATCACACAGGATGGGGTTACTGACACACTCCATCACACAGGATGGTGTTACTGACACACTCCATCCCACAGGATGGGGTTACTGACACACTCCATCACATAGGATGGGGTTACTGACACACTCCATCACACAGGATGGTGTTACTGACACACTCCATCACACAGGATGGGGTTACTGACACACTCCATCACACAGGATGGGGTTACTGACACACTCCATCACACAGGATGGTGTTACTGACACACTCCATCACACAGGATGGTGTTACTGACACACTCCATCCCACAGGATGGGTTACTGACACACTCTATCACACAGGATGGTGTTACTGACACACTCCATCACACAGGATGGGGTTACTGACACACTCCATCACACAGGATGGTGTTACTGACACACTCCATCCCACAGGATGGGGTTACTGACACACTCCATCACATAGGATGGGGTTACTGACACACTCCATCACACAGGATGGTGTTACTGACACACTCCATCACACAGGATGGTGTTACTGACACACTCCATCACACAGGATGGGGTTACTGACACACTCCATCACACAGGATGGGGTTACTGACACACTCCATCACATAGGATGGGGTTACTGACACACTCCATCACACAGGATGGGGTTACTGACACACTCTATCACACAGGATGGGGTTACTGACACACTCCATCACACAGGATGGGGTTACTGACATTTTCTCTATAGTTAATATTTATGTAAATGTTATATTGAACAGATGTTTTCTCTTAGACTCTCATGTGAGTCATTTTCTTGTACCAGATTTACTCAGTTTAATCAATTTATTCAGATGAGTTTCGTTTATTATTAACAATCACTGTAACTGTAACAATTACTGTAACAATTACTGTAACAATTACTGTAACGTAATTACTTCAACAAGATTCAGCCTGCGATCAGTTATACACAGCAACAGCCTGGTTAGACCAGGAAGACCAGACGAGCCTGACCCATGGCCGGGCTCAGTAGTAGTCAAACTCGAAGCTCTTCAAGGTATATCAAAGGTAAAGAGATTGTGACATGACTGGGCCTCAATAGAGCTCACTTTCTCTCTCTCTCTCTCTCACATGCTCTCTCTACTCTCTCATCTCTCTCTCTCTCTCTCTCTCTCTCTCTCTCTCTCTCTCTCTCCTCTCTCTCTCTCTCTCTCTCTCTCTCTCTCTCTCTCTCTCTCTCTCTTTCTTCCTGCTCTTCTACTTTCTTCTGCCTTTTCTTTCTTTGCTCCTCTTCCTTGCTTCTACTTCTGCTTCCTTCCTTTCTTGTTTTCTCTCTCCCTCTTCCTGCCTCCCGAAGTTGTCTTAGCTGATAAACCTTTACTGGAATATTGGACGATATCCTCAGTGTCCTACTGAAGTCTCTCAACTCAGGTTGACGTTACTGAAGTCTCTCAGCTCAGGTTGACGTTACTGAAGTCTCTCAACTCAGGTTGACGTTACTGAAGTCTCTCAACTCAGGTTGACGTTACTGAAGTCTCTCAACTCAGGTTGACGTTACTGAAGTCTCTCAGCTCAGGTTGACGTTACTGAAGTCTCTCAACTCAGGTTGACGTTACTGAAGTCTCTCAACTCAGGTTGACGTTACTGAAGTCTCTCAGCTCAGGTTGACGTTACTGAAGTCTCTCAACTCAGGTTGACGTTACTGAAATCTCCCAACTCAGGTTGACGTTACTGAAGTCTCCCAACTCAGGTTGACGTTACTGAAGTCTCCCAACTCAGGTTGACGTTACTGAAGTCTCCCAACTCAGGTTGACGTTACTGAAATCTCTCAACTCAGGTTGACGTTACTGAAGTCTCTCAACTCAGGTTGACGTTACTGAAGTCTTCCAGCTCAGGCTGACACTACCAACGTCTCCCAGGTCAGGCTGACACTACCAACGTCTCCCAGGTCAGGCTGACACTACCAACGTCTCCCAGGTCAGGCTGACACTACCAACGTCTCCCAGGTCAGGCTGACACTACCAACGTCTCCCAGGTCAGGCTGACACTACCAACGTCTCCCAGGTCAGGCTGACACTACCAACGTCTCCCAGGTCAGGCTGACACATTTCGACACTATGCATGTAACCCATCCTGGTTGATGGAGTATGACAGAGAAACATAGCTAGCTTTGCCCCCCCCCCTTGTATAACTATCACATAGAATAGGGTAGCAGCACGTTGCTGATGTACGCAGTTTTGTTGAATACTAATAAAAAGCCTCTCCTGCTTGTGTTCTCAGCGGTCCTCAGCATAATCCAAGGTTCTTCTCAGCCAAGCACCTGAGAGAGATCAACACAGGCCGGACTGAGCGGAGCCAACACCAGGGTACTTGGGTTTTTCTCCCTTGCCAGGTCGTAAACAGGTACTAGTAGGGTGATAACTGCGCCGACAAGACTACCATACTGTTTACACTCGTCTCAGTGGTGGTGCAGACTGGCACTCCTACCTGCCCACCCTTCATCAGAGGTGATGGTCAGTGGGTGGAGGTGGGCTGGTGTCCCAGGCGTGGGCTGGTGTCCCAGGCGTGGGCTGGTGTCCTCAACTTCCCTCCCTCACCCAGTACGCTTCAAAAAAAAAAGAAAAAACTGGATGGTGATCTGGTACAGCTGCTACAGATGTCATACCAGGTAGCTCTTGTTACCATGAGGTCTTTCGCGTCTTTTCACAGTGGTCGCTTACAAGAGTAACAGATGTTACGAGGTGTTACAAACACCGGAGGTAACGCTAACCACAGGCGGCCACTCTCTGATGCTTCCTAATCCTCTCCGATACTAGAGTATATACCACTGAGTATCACTAGACCTGTGGATATCAATTCAGCAATATATGCCAACACACCAATGTATATTTTGGCTGGTATACCAATGTACACCAGCTTGTGTTCAGCCAAAATGCTGAACACAAACATACACAATTAGGGAAATAGATTGTCAGAACGGTTTCTCTAGGAGTGATAATTTGGAAGGGTTCCTCTAGGAGTGGTTCTTAGTAACGATGCCTCTAGAAATGGTCGTTAGTAAATGTTCCTCAAGGAGTGGTCGTTAGTAACGACATAGAAGCTGTTTTGTTTACAGAGTACAAGTTCGAGGTAACAAGATGACAAAAAGTTTGAAGTCTTCTTGTGTGTGAAGTACAAGGTGATAGTCTTCTTGTGTGTGAAGTACAAGGTGATAGTCTTCTTGTGTGTGAAGTACAAGGTGATAGTCTTCTTGTGTGTGAAGTACAAGGTGATAGTCTTCTTGTGTGTGAAGTACAAGGTAATAGTCTTCTTGTGTGTGAAGTACAAGGTGATAGTCTTCTTGTGTGTGAAGTACAAGGTGATAGTCTTCTTGTGTGTGAAGTACAAGGTGATAGTCTTCTTGTGTGTGAAGTACAAGGTCTTCCATGATCTACATACAACCAATACTTCAGGAACTCAGCTTCGTCTCTGATCAACACTTCGTCGGAGTCTCTTCAAGAAATTCCTTCAGTACAGAAGAGGCTGTAGATTCTCCACATTACGATATACACAGTGAATTCTTTATTTTACACTGAAATGATTGGCTTGCCAATATTTGCAAGTGATTATTCAGTCAGTCAACAGCGAACTGGTGACTTTGTGATAATGTAAGAGTGACTGGGAACAGGACGAGCGGTATACTGTCCACTAAATGAATGCAGCACTAAATGAATTCCAAAGGGTGAGGAACAGAGTGCAGAGGCTCATAAAAGGCGCAAAGGCAAGACACTATTGCTCAAAGATCGAAGAGTACAAGAATAACCCTAGAAAACTCTGGCAACAACTCAAACAGTTGGGGTATAGCCATAAACCCGTAGATAGATCTAACATAGTTCTAAATGTCAATAACGAGGTATGCCACGAAACAACTAAAGTGGCAAATTGTTTTAATTCATACTACACAACTGTCGCATCAACACTAGTAAGTAAGCTACCAGCTGCATCAAATACCTTTAACACAGACTCTGATAAATTTAAAACATACTATACCAATAAAGGAGTAACTCCAAACAGTTGTCAACTAGTAAGTGTATCTCATGACTTCGTGCAAAAAGAATTAAGCAGGTTAAACCCAATTAAGAGCACCGGCCCAGATAACATCCCGTCTAAATTCCTAAAAGATGGTGCATCTGAACTGGCAATCCCCATTGCTCACATAATAAATTTGTCCATCACCACTAATACAGTGCCAGAGGGGTTCAAGGAGGCCAGAGTTACTCCTATCTTCAAGAAAAATAGTAGGTTTGATGTCAGCAACTATAGGCCTGTTAGTATACTCAGTGTAATATCCAAAATTCTAGAGAGGGCGGTGTACTGTCAAGTAGTTAAATATCTTAGTGACAACAACATTCTTCATAGTTACCAATCAGGCTTTAGGAGATCTTACTCAACCGACACCTCCCTAATTAATCTGATGGATTACATGAGAACTGAAATGTCTATAGGGAACCTCATAGGAATGGTAACTTTAGACTTGCAAAAGGCCTTCGATACTGTCAACCACAATATATTATGTAAGAAACTTCAAGCTATCGGCATAGGTTCCACAGACTGGTTTAAGTCCTATCTTAGCAACAGGAAACAAATTGTCAAAATCAACAAAACGGAATCAGAACCACTGCCGATAGCATGTGGAGTTCCCCAAGGTAGTATTCTGGGTCCTTTATTATTCCTGTGTTATGTAAATGATATGCCCATCAGTGTCAAGTGCAAACTCCTACTGTATGCGGATGACAGTGCTCTGTTAGTGTCAGGTAAAGACCCACAAGATATAGCTAATGTATTAACACTGGAACTGGAGTCCTGCAGCAAATGGTTAGTAGACAACAAACTATCGTTACATCTAGGGAAAACAGAAGCCATACTCTTTGGCACGAAATATAAACTGAGCAGGGTAAATAATTTTAATATCCGGTGTAATGGGGAATCCATCACTTCAGTTTCCTCAGTAAAATATCTGGGAATCCCCTTTGACCCATGCATGTCAGGAGAATTGATAGGTAACAGTGTAGTAAAGAAAGCGAATGCCAGACTTAAGTTCCTCTACAGACAAACACAGTGTCTACCTACTGAGGCTCGCAGGACTCTATGTCTAGCCCTTATACAATGTCATATGGACTACGCTTGCTCTTCATGGTACTCTGCCTTGACAAAAAAACTGAAAGATAAGCTGCAAATCACCCAGAACAAAATGGTAAGATTCATCCTGGACCTGGGTCCAAGAGAGCATGTAGGCCAGGATGAATTACAACAATTGGAGTAAAACAACTTAAATTAAATCAAGTTTATAAAATTGCTCACAAACAGTGTCCAGAATATCTTGCTGCCAATTTTGTCAAGGCTGGGAACCAAAGCAGACATAGTACTAGGGGGAGAGAGCACAACTTTGTAGTTCCCACAGTCAAGGGCCAGGCTTCAAACACCTTTTATTGTACAGCAATAAAGGAATGGAACAGACTGCCTGCACATGTCAAAGCCAGTCATAGCATGAGCCAGTTCAAGAAGAGAACCAAAAGGTACCTAATGAATGTAGCGACAGAAAGGGAGGAGAATGATTTTTTAATTTTTTAGCTAACACACATGTATATGTAAATAACTCTTTTTACCTTATTCCTAGTATACATATATCCTTTATAATATAATAACATATATATCCTACAATGTAAAATATTATAGTGTAAAAGGGACCCCAATGGAAATAAGTCACTCTGACTTTTTTGGGTTATCCTGGGTTCTCTACACATATGCTGCTATGTATGATAATGTATGTAAATGTATTTGTGTATACCTGAATAACTTACTTACTTACTTACTTACTTACTTACTTACTTACTTACTTACTTACTTACTTACTGTCTGTATGATGGTGTGGTAACTCACAGGATGAGTGGACGGGCATGCAGGACCAAGTGTGTGGTTAGTCCCTCATTATATCAAGGCTGAGGGACTGACCACCTTCTATCAAGGCTGAGGGACTGACCACCTTCTATCAAGGCTGAGGGACTGACCACCTTCTATCAAGGCTGAGGGACTGACCACCTTCTATCAAGGCTGAGGGACTGACCACCTTCTATCAAGGCTGAGGGACTGACCACCTTCTATCAAGGCTGAGAAACTGACCACTTTCTATCAAGACTCGGGGACTGTCTAACTTAATTAAGACTCGTCAGGAAACAGGACAAGTGTTTTTTGACTCGGGTCTTAGTCATATGATGACCCTCCGCTGGAGCTTTTAGTGATCTGACCGAGGCCTTCCGCTGGCTTCTCGGTCCACCTCTTTAAAAATTGTCTTAGAATCACCTCTCCACTTTCACAGTCTCCAGTAGTGTCATCGCATCATAATTAGACTGAAGATACCATAGTGCTGAACATGTGTCTCACTTATTAACTTGTCGGTACTGTGTCAATAATAATGTGACAGATGTTATAACACTTGTTCACACTTGTCTCTTGTGATGTGACAGGTGTTAGGACACTTGATCACAGATGTTAGGTCTCTTGATCACAGGTGTTAGGTCACTTGATCACAGGTGTTAGGACACTTGATCACAGGTGTTAGGACACTTGATCACAGGTGTCTCTCCTCTGAATATAGACACATTCTCAGTCTCTCATACAGTCATCATCTCTCAAGAGAGATATGCACTGGAGGATGACTTCATACTGGAGAGGGGAGGAATAGTGGGGAAGAGGGGAAAGAGGGGAGAGGGGTAGGTGCAGAGTGGAGAGGAGGGGTTAAAGAGGTGGAACCAGTGAAAGAGGGGTGGTGGTGAGGATACAGGAGGGGGTTTTAACGGAGGGGTGGTGAGGGGGAAAAGAAGGGGAGGGACGGGTGTGAGGGGGGAAAAGAAGGGGAAGGGAGGAGGAGGGGCTGTCAGCACCTTAGGAAGGATGGTTGGCAAGCTGCTACTGTTGACAGCTCCCTCACACCCTGAGTGTGTCGCCCGTTACCTGTTGGCTCGCCAGCCCTTGTATCTTCTCTCCTGTTGGTTCACTAGTCCTTGTATCTACCCCTTCTGTTGGCTCACTAGCCCTTGTATCTACCCTTCCTGTTGGCTCATTAGCCCTTATCTACCCCTTCTGTTGGTTCACTAGCCCTTACCTACTCCTTCTGTTGGTTCACTAGCCCTTATCTACTCCTTCTGTTGGTTCACATGCCCTTATCTACTCCATCTGTTGGTTCACTAGCCCTTATCTACCCCTTCTGTTGGTTCACTAGCCCTTATCTACCTCTTCTGTTGGTTCACTAGCCCTTATCTACCTCTTCTGTTGGTTCACTAGCCCTTATCTACCTCTTCTGTTGGTTCACTAGCCCTTATCTACCCCTTCTTTTGGATCACTAGCCCTTATCTACCTCTTCTGTTGGTTCACTAGCCCTTATCTACCTCTTCTGTTGGTTCACTAGCCCTTATCTACCTCTTCTGTTGGTTCACTAGCCCTTATCTACCTCTTCTGTTGGTTCACTAGCCCTTATCTACTCCTTCTGTTGGTTCACTAGCCCTTATCTACCCCTTCTGTTGGTTCACTAGCTCTTATCTACCTCTTCTGTTGGTTCACTAGCCCTTATCTACCCTTCTGTTGGTTCACTAGCCCTTATCTACCTCTTCTGTTGGTTCACTAGCCCTTATCTACCCCTTCTGTTGGTTCACTAGCCCTTATCTACCTCTTCTGTTGGTTCACTAGCCCTTATCTACCCCTTCTGTTGGTTCACTAGCCCTTATCTACCTCTTCTGTTGGTTCACTAGCCCTTATCTACCCCTTCTGTTGGTTCACTAGTTCTTATCTACCCCTTCTGTTGGTTCACTAGCCCTTATCTACCTCTTCTGTTGGTTCACTAGCCCTTATCTACCCCTTCTGTTGGTTCACTAGTCCTTATCTACCTCTTCTGTTGGTTCACTAGCCCTTATCTACCTCTTCTGTTGGTTCACTAGCCCTTATCTACCTCTTCTGTTGGTTCACTAGCCCTTATCTACCCCTTCTGTTGGTTCACTAGCCCTTATCTACCTCTTCTGTTGGTTCACTAGCCCTTATCTACCCCTTCTGTTGGTTCACTAGCCCTTATCTACCCCTTCTGTTGGTTCACTAGCCCTTATCTACCTCTTCTGTTGGTTCACTAGCCCTTATCTACCTCTTCTGTTGGTTCACTAGCCCTTATCTACCCCTTCTGTTGGTTCACTAGCCCTTATCTACCCCTTCTGTTGGTTCACTAGCCCTTATCTACCTCTTCTGTTGGTTCACTAGTCCTTATCTACCTCTTCTGTTGGTTCACTAGCCCTTATCTACCTCTTCTGTTGGTTCACTAGCCCTTATCTACCTCTTCTGTTGGTTCACTAGCCCTTATCTACCTCTTCTGTTGGTTCACTAGCCCTTATCTACCCCTTCTGTTGGTTCACTACCCCTTATCTACCTCTTCTGTTGGTTCACTAGCCCTTATCTACCTCTTCTGTTGGTTCACTAGCCCTTATCTACCCCTTCTGTTGGTTCACTAGCCCTTATCTACCCCTTCTGTTGGTTCACTAGCCTTATCTACCCCTTCTGTTGGTTCACTAGCCCTTATCTACCCTTCTGTTGGTTCACTACCCTATCTACCTCTTCTGTTGGTTCACTAGCCCTTATCTACTCCATCTTGCTAGTTAACTTACACTTAGTTCTGCACATTAACTACTCTAACCTGGGGGGCAGCGCCCCTGCGGACAGGTCCCAGACCAGGCCTCCTGGTTGCTGGCCTGATCAATCAGGTTGTTGGTGCCCGCCGCTCGCAGTTCAACGTATCCACCACAACCTGGCTGATCAAGAATTTATTTAAGGAATCTGCCGAGTTCTCTCCCGAAGACAACCAGGAGTTTGTTGGTAATCGCCCTTAACACATGAAGACATGAAGGGAAGAGTGTTCAAGAGTCGTGGTCCATTTACACTTATTAAGTTTTCTCTCAGTGTACTCGTCGCTTCCCTGCTTTTCACTGGAGGTATCTTGCACCGTCTTCCAAGCCTCTTATGTTCATAAGTAGTAATTTCAGTGTACAGGTTTGGGATCAATCCCTCCAGTACCTTCCAAGTGTAGATTATGTTGTATCCTTCTCGCCTACATTCTAAGAAGTACAGTTCTAGGGACTTCAGTCACTCCTAGTAATTTAGGTTCTTGACTAAGTTTATACGAGGTGTGAAGGTTTTCTGTACATTTTCCAGCTTGAAGGAGATCCTTAATACACAAGAATACTCCAGCCTAAAGAGAACGAGTGACCTGAAGAGTATCAGCATTGGCTTGACATCTCTTGTTTTGAAAGTTCTAGTTATCCAACCTATAATTTTTCTTGCAGTTGCAATAACAACATTGTTGTGCTCCCTGAACGAGTGATTTGACATTATCACTCCCAGGTCTCTCACATTTGACTTACGTTTTATTGAGTGGTTTAAGTTTGTCTTGTACACTGACCTTTAATTTCCTCAGTTCTTCCACAGCGTAGTAACTTTAATTTGTCCTCACTGAGCATCATATTGTTGTCAGTGGTCCACTAGAAGCTTGGAAGCTCTCTGCGTCTTCCGTGGATGCCACTCTCATACAGATCGTAGAATCCTCTGCAAAGGATGATACAGTGCTATGATTTATGTCCCTGTCTATGTCAGACATGAGAATGAGAAACAGAAGTGGAGCGAGTACTGTTCCTTGGGGGACACAACTTTCCACTGTTGCAGCCCCTTACTGTACTATGTTTACTATTACTGTACTGGTTCTACAAATTAGGAAGTCAAACACACATCTGCCCACCTTTCCAGTTATTTGTTTTTCATACATTTTGTGAGCAATTACCCCATGGTCGCACTTGTCAAAGACTTTCAAAATTAGCGTACACTTCGTCTGCATTTAGCTGCTGCGATTACATGTGACTGACAATCTTGCTTCCTAAAGCCCTGTCAAAAATCTTGATAATGTGGGACGTCAGCACTATCAATCTATACTTTGTTGTAATTATTTTGTTGCCACCCTTGTGGAGCGGGGTTTTTATCATTGTTTTTTTTTATGATTGTGGGATGACTCTAGTGTCTAGGCTTCATAGAATGTTTAAGGCACGGGTCTGGACCTGGGGGGGAGTGCATGTGCATGCAGTCAGTGGCTTCTTCTAAGTCAAATGGGGTTAGAGTTACATCAGAGACTATGAGATGTCTGTAGTATTTTGAGTGTTGGTCATGAAGAACTCATCTGGGTTATCAATCTTCAGGTCGATTACTGGTTCACTGAACACAGATATATTGAGATTTAAGTATTTCACTCATTTGTTGTTGTCAATGTGTGTTCCATCTCCTCTAATCAAAGGCCTGACTCTAGATGTTCTTGCCATGAATTTTGCAAGAGAAAATAAGTTTCTTGGATTTCTCTCACTTTTGTTTTTGGCTTGTTGTTTCCTCTACCTTTCTTCAGTTCTGTATGAAGCAGTTATTTTGACTCAGCATTTTCTAGTTCTCTAGCAAGTGTTTGTTTTAACATAATAACATAAGAAAGAAAGAGCACTGCAGAAGGTCTGCTGGCCCGTGCTAGGCAGGTCCAAGTCACCTACTGATAGTGCACTATCAGTCACCACTTAAGAAGGATAAAGCCCTACATCAGACCCACTAGCAGACTTAATAGAGTCTACTGCTGCATCTGAGGAGCTTTGTTATCAGTCACCTTCATCTATAGAGGCCACGTCTCTTCCTTTCCAGGCTGCCGCTTCTCTTCCTTTCCAGGCTGCCACGTCTCTTCCTTTCCAAGCTGCCACTTCTCATCCTTTCCAGGCTGCCACGTCTCTTCCTTTCCAGGCTGCCGCGTCTCTTCCTTTCCAGGCTGCCACGTCTCTTCCTTTCCAGGCTGCCACTTCTCATCCTTTCCAGGCTGCCACGTCTCTTCCTTTCCAGGCTGCTGCGTCTCTTCCTTTCCAGGCTGCCACGTCTCTTCCTTTCCAGGCTGCCGCGTCTCTTCCTTTCCAGGCTGCCACGTTTCTTCCTTTCCAGGCTGCCGCGTCTCTTCCTTTCAGGCTGCCACGTCTCTTCCTTTCCAGGCTGCCACGTCTCTTCCTTTCCAGGCTGCCGCGTCTCTTCCTTTCCAGGCTACCACGTCTCTTCCTTTCCAGGCTGCCGCGTCTCTTCCTTTCCAGGCTGCCACGTCTCTTCCTTTCCAGGCTGCCACGTCTCTTCCTTTCCAGGCTGCCGCGTCTCTTCCTTTCCAGGCTACCACGTCTCTTCCTTTCCAGGCTGCTGCGTCTCTTCCTTTCCAGGCTGCCGCGTCTCTTCCTTTCCAGGCTGCCACGTCTCTTCCTTTCCAGGCTGCTGCGTCTCTTCCTTTCCAGGCTGCCACGTCTCTTCCTTTCCAGGCTGCCAAGCGTCTCTTCCTTTCCAGGCTAAAGCGTCTCTTCCTTTCCAGTCTGCCACGTCTCTTCCTTTCCAGGCTGCCACGTTTCTTCCTTTCCAGGCTACCGCGTCTCTTCCTTCATAAACGTACATGTAGGAAGAATACTTTCAATGCCATTGAACTCATCCTCTCCAAGTACCAGTTCAGGTTCTCGTTTATCATGTTGTCTTCCCAGCATATTTTTTTTCAGTAATGCCACGACATAATTAGCTCCCAGTTGAGGTTCTTCATGTTAAAGTTAAATTTGTTGAGCATACTCTCATGACTGAGTTGTGTTGACAAGTACCAGTGAATATACATGTCTGAATTTATATTATGTTGCAGTCTAAGCTTACTGTCTTCTACACTATTATCTGTGTAAATAAGGTCGAGTATTTCCTAGTATGATCTGTTCTGCTGTTCGCTGGTCCATGACATATTAGTTGCAGTCTTAGTAACACCGTTGAAAGAGATTGTTCATCTGAACGGGCTCTTGCGAGAGTCTCTGTTATTACAACCTTTGCTACGTACCTGTTACCTGGAACCTACCTGGAGGGTGTTCTGTGGGTTAACTCCCCCGCAGTTTTGCCCCACGATAGGCGAATCAGGACCTAATCAAATGGCAGTTACTGCTGGCCCCATGCAATGTAAGAAGCGCAGCCTGGAGGGTCAGGCACTGATTTTATGGTAGCTATCCAGTTCCCTCTTGAAGACGGCCAGGAGTCTATTGATAATCCCCCTTATACATGATGGGAGGCTGCTGAACAGTCTTGGGCCCCTAACATTTATTGTGTTTTCTCTTGGTGTACTCATGGCACCCCTGCTTTTCATTGGGGAGGGGGATATTGCACCGTCTGCCGAGTCTTTTGCTTTCGTAGGGAGTGATTTCTGTGTGCAGATATGGGACCAGTCCCGTTAGGATTTTCCATTAGTAAATTATCGTCCATCTCTCTCGCCTTCGTTTCAAAAAGTACAAGTCAAAAGAATTCAAACACTCCCAGTAATTAAGGCGTTTGACTGAACTTTTATGTGCAGTAAAGGCTCTCTGTACATTCTCCAGCTCTGCAATTTCGCCTTTCTTGAATGGCACTGTTAGTGTACAACAGTAGTCCAGCCTAAAGAGAACAAGTGACTTAAAGAGGATCATCACCTGCTTGGCATCCCTTGTTTTGAAGGTTCTCGTTATTCATTCTATCATTTTCCTCTCAGAAGTGTTAATGAGGCAAATGATAGGATGGATAATGAGAACCATCTTTTAAATTTCTTAAGTTGAAGTCTCGGAACAATAGTATATTAGGTGGTGGCTGTGATGAGTCTTTAAGACAGTGCTCAGTGCTCAGTAGTGTCTGTGATGGGTCTTCAAGACAGTTCTCAGTGGTGGCTGCGATGGGTCTTCAAGACAGTGTTCAGTGTTCAGTGGTGGCTGTGATAGGTCTTCAAGACAGTGTTCAGTGCTCAGTGGTGGCTGTGATGGGTCTTCAAGACAGTGTTCAGTGCTCAGTGGTGGCTGTGATGGGTCTTCAAGACAGTGTTCAGTGCTCAGTAGTGGCTGTGATGGGTCTTCAAGACAGTGTTCAGTGCTCAGTAGTGGCTGTGATGGGTCTTTAAGACAGTGCTCAGTGCTCAGTAGTGGCTGTTATGGGTCTTTAAGACAGTGCTCAGTGCTCAGTAGTGTCTGTGATGGGTCTTCAAGACAGTTCTCAGTGGTGGCTGCGATGGGTCTTCAAGACAGTGTTCAGTGCTCAGTGGTGGCTGTGATGGGTCTTCAAGACAGTGCTCAGTGGTGGCTGTGATGAGTCTTCAAGACAGTGCTCAGTGGTGGCTGTGATGAGTCTTCAAGACAGTGCTCAGTGCTCAGTAGTGGCTGTGATGGGTCTTCAAGACAGTGCTCAGTGGTGGCTGTGATGAGTCTTCAAGACAGTGCTCAGTGGTGGCTGTGATGAGTCTTCAAGACAGTGCTCAGTAGTGGCTGTGATGGGTCTTCAAGACAGTGCTCAGTGGTGGCTGTGATGAGTCTTCAAGACAGTGCTCAGTGCTCACTGTTTATTCTCAAAGTTCCTGGGAAGTTATATCTGGTGCTTTATATACTACTACAGAGATATTTTGATTTTCAAATATTTGTTTCTTCTTCTTCTTCTTCTTCTTCTTCTTCTTCAATGGAGAGTACACACTTCTTCATTCCCTCACTTCCTTCCTGCCATCATCCCTCACCTCGTTTCCCTTCTTTGGGATCAGGACGAGAGATGGGTGGCTAACCCCCCAGTGTTCCCCCTCGCTGTGGTTATGAGAGAGGGAGGGGTCACGAGGGGGAATAAGGGGAAGGAGTGGGGTGACTGAACAAACACTTGGAAAATTTATTGATTCATCAGGGGAGGGCCAGGTGCCGCCCACTGACAGACGGGGAGAATATTGCTCTCTCCCTCCCCAAGTGTTGCTGGGGAGGGGAGGGCTTGGTGCAGGGGAGAGAAGGAAAGACTTGAAGCAAGAGTGCAGTAAGACTTTGACTTTCACGAGTCCATTTTCACACCGGCATAAATTACATTCATAACAGAAAGAGAACTTGTACGTATATATCGCCTCGTTCACTACGAGGGGTAGCAAATGCTACATCTAGCTGGATACATTTAGATTTTGCCGACGAAGCGGTTAGTTTCTAGTGCACTTCGTATCCTTCCTGTGGATGGTAGTGGCTGGTTTATTGTGCACCTCATATCCATCCTGTGGATGGTAGTGGCTAGTTTATTGTGCACCTCATATCCATTCTGTGGATGGTAGCACAAGAGCATATGGATACACAAAAGGCCTAGGAGCTAGGCCCCATAAGGGTTAACAGGAGTACATCTGGATTTAAATCTACAGTTGACTTCTCTGTTGCAAACAGATTCAAGATATTTGCTTAATGTGTCTGGTATCAGACTCCTGCTGGAGGTGACAACAAGAGCAGCTGAAGCCCTGCTAGTAGACTCCTGCTGGAGGTGACAACAAGAGCAGCTGAAGCCCTGCTAGTAGACTCCTGCTGGAGGTGACAACAAGAGCAGCTGAAGCCCTGCTAGTAGACTCCTGCTGGAGGTGACAACAAGAGCAGCTGAAGCCCTGCTAGTAGACTCCTGCTGGAGGTGACAACAAGAGCAGCTGAAGCCCTGCTAGTAGACTCCTGCTGGAGGTGACAACAAGAGCAGCTGAAGCCCTGCTAGCAGACTCCTGCTGGAGGTGACAACAAGAGCAGCTGAAGCCCTGCTAGCAGACTCCTGCTGGAGGTGACAACAAGAGCAGCTGAAGCCCTGCTAGTAGACTCCTGCTGGAGGTGACAACAAGAGCAGCTGAAGCCCTGCTAGTAGACTCCTGCTGGAGGTGACAACAAGACAGCTGAAGCCCTGCTAGTGACTCCTGCTGGAGGTTGACAGAAGAGCAGCAGTGAAGCCCTGTCTAGTATGAGCTCCTGCTGGAGGTGACAACAAGAGACACGCTGACCCTGCTAGCAGAGTCCTGTGCTGGGGTGCACAAGAGCAGCTGAAGCCCTGCTAGCAGACTCCTGCTGGAGGTGACAACAAGAGCAGCTGAAGCCCTGCTAGCAGACTCCTGCTGGAGGTGACAACAAGAGCAGCTGAAGCCCTGCTAGTAGACTCCTGCTGAATGAGACACATGTGTGAAACACTTGGGTATCAGTACTGATAAATAAGACATATGGTTACGAGTGACCAGCACACAGGTTAGGTTAGGTTAGGTCAGGAAACAGGACAAGTGTTTCCTACCTACCTACCTACCTACCTGGGTCTTAGTCATATGATGACCCACAGCTGAAACTTTTGGTCATCTGACCGAGGCCTTCCGCTGGCTTACCAGCCCACCCCTTTAAATATTGAAATTAATGGACACCTGCTGTCCCTGTTCACTTAGCAAGAAAGTGGGTACCTGGGTGTTAGTGGACTGGTGTGGGTGGCATCCTGGGGGATAAGATTGAATGACCACAATGGAAATAAGACTGACAGTCCTCGATAACGGACTGACTTTTTTGGGTTAACCTGGGTGGCTAACCCTCCGGGGTTAAAAATCCGAACAAATCTTATCTTATGTGTTGACCCTCAAGTGTATTAAGCAAACACTGGAGTGTCAGTGTATGAAGCAAGATACTGAAGGTATCAGTATAGTGCTGAAGGTATCAGTATAGTGCTGATGGTATCAGTATAGTGCTGAAGGTATCAGTATAGTGCTGAAGGTATCAGTATAGTGCTGAAGGTATCAGTATAGTGCTGAAGGTATCAGTGTAGTGCTGAAGGTATCAGTATAGTGCTGAAGGTATCAGTATAGTGCTGAAGGTATCAGTATAGTGCTGAAGGTATCAGTATAGTGCTGAGGATCGAATAGTTAGGTATCAGTATAGTGCTGAAGGTATCAGTATAGTGCTGAAGGTATCAGTATAGTGCTGAAGGTATCAGTATAGTGCTGAAGGTATCATTATAGTGCTGAAGGTATCAGTATAGTGCTGAAAGGGTATCAGTATAGTGCTGAAGGTATCAGTATAGTGCTGAAGGTATCAGTATAGTGCTGAAGGTATCAGTATAGTGCTGAGATCAGATAGCTGAAGGTATCAGTATAGTGCTGAAGGATATCAGTATAGTGCTGAAGGTATCAGTATAGTGCTGAGGATAGTAGAGTATCAGTATAGTGCTGAAGGTATCAGTATAGTGCTGAAGGTATCAGTATAGTGCTGAAGGTATCAGTATAGTGCTGAAGGTATCAGTATAGTGCTGAAGGTATCAGATAGTAAGATAGCTTCGAAGGTATCAGTATAGTGCTGAAGGTATCAGTATAGT